>OZ012738.1:399478888-399728888 GCA_963859935.3 Lathyrus sativus | reverse complement strand
ATACAACTTCACAATCTTATTTCCAACAATTCTGGAAAAATAAGATGTGACAAACAATGTATAATTTGAATTTTTACAAGTATTGATATGAAGATTATAATGTATCACTCCTTAGATTGATCTTCTTTTCTAAGAAATCAATTTACAATGATATAAAAGTGCTCAAGTGTTTATGGATAATGGATAATTTTTCTGACTTGATAAGAAAACAATGTGAAAAAAAATTTCAATGAAAGTTTAAGAATCAAAACACTTTGTTTGAAAAAATGAGGGAGTGAAAGTTATGTTTAATTGCAATGGAAAAAGGTAAGGAATGAAATATGAAAATGATGGTATTTATAAGTGAATTTACACCTGTTGAAGTGAGTAAAAAGACTAAACAATATAATGATTTAAGGTGTAAAACAATGACAAGAATAAAACAATGAAATATGAAAAATGGTACTGGTTCAGTGACGTAACCGGTTACCTCATGGATGTAACCGGTTACATCAATTGTAACATAAAGAATTTTGAAAAAATTTGGTCATGTAACCGGTTACCTGAATGATGTAACCGGTTACATCAAGAAAAAATTGCCCAGACACAAAAAGGAATATAGCGTGCCAAAGCTCATGTAACTGGTTACCTCATTCATGTAACCGGTTACATTACTGAAAGATGAGAAAAAAACTTTGAAAAAAAATATGTGAAACACAAGACCAAAGAGATTAACATATAGGGATGAAAATGAATCAATGTTAAGGATTTTTTGAGCACTAGAATATTAAAGATTAAATTAGAAACTTGTACCATTCTTGATGATCAATTAAACAAATTTAGTCTTCCTGAAAGTTGAATCTTTTGCTTAATCTTTTTCTTGATCCAATGCAGACATGTTGACTTCATCAAAACACAAAATTTGAAAAGGCTTGACTTCACATTCTCCCTCTTTTTGATGATGTCAACCATTTGAAGTTTGAGGTGCTTGTGTCTTTATTGAACTACCCATAGAACTGCTCCCTCTAAATTCAATGCCCCTTAAAAAAATGTTATTTCTTGGTGCATATAGCTTGGACAGATTTGATGCAGAATTTTTGAATTAACTTGTTTGCTGCAAAAAAATTAGTTGCACAATACACTGAACACATGCAATCAAACCAATAATCTTCACCCCCTTTGACATTATCGAAAAGGATTGGGGAAAAGATACAATCAACATAAAGGTATAGATTAAGCAACCAACACATAAGTGTTGCACCCCAAAATTTGACCAACCGGGTCTCGTATCTGGCTATATGTTTCGACGCATAACCGCATTCGCATCTGCATATCGCATACAGGGCATTTTGCATTTGTTTTGATTTTATCGGGATCACAACTCTCGTCTCGTGTTTCAGGTGTTTTTTATCAATTTGGATAGATAGAATTGTATTTTTGGGATATTTCGGTGCCCGTTTATTTTTACCGGCTATTTTGGTGCGCTCTCGCGGTGTTATGTGTCGTTCGGTGCTTATTTTGTTCCTCTGGGAATTATCGTGATTTTTCTGGATTTTATTGGCTATTTTTAGGATTTAATAGATTTTTAATCATTTGTAGAATTTTTAATAGAATTTAATAGCTTTTTTTATTTTTAGAATATTAATAGGGTTTTAATAGTTTTTAAATAGTTAATAGCTTTTAAAATCATTAGTGTAGAATATTAGTGAATTTTTCTTTTAGCATATTAAATAGTTTTTGTTAATAGAAATTAATTGTTTTTAATTTTAGATATAGAATAATATAGATTTTTTACTTTTAAATAGAGTTTTCTTTTAATAGTTTTATTAGGGTAATAGATTTTCTTTTAATAAATAATATAGATTTTCTAGGTTTTATTAGGAATTAATTAGTGGGATTATTAGATTAAGATTAATTGAGTTTTAATAGTTAATTAGGATTAGGTCTAATTCATTTGTCATTAGCTCTGTTAATCCAATTTTTAATCCATTAATCCATTTGGTTTGTTTGATTTTCGTTTGGGTCCATAAGCGTTTTTGCAAAGCCCAGTTCGCAGGGGCCCAATTCATTCCATCAGTCCAGAATTTCCAGAAGGGTCCAGTACTTGCCAGATTCATCCAGAAGGTTCTGGAACGTCCAGATTCAGCTCAGTGTTATAAATACCAGCACGCCACGTGTGAGCAGGAGGCTGGCCCCACGTTTTCCCTTCAGCCCACGCCACCTCACGTTCCGTTTTCTCTCACCAGGCCACACGTGGGACACGCGTCTCACATGCGTGTACCCACCCCACTATCACCGCCACGTGCCTCAACCCTACCACACCACCGTTCCTCACCGGGAAGACCCACCGGCCGGCATGCATGGCCGGCGGCCACCATGAATCTCACCGGAGTCACCCAAAACCCAGAACTCCGATCACCATCTTCATCCTCCTTCGTCCATCTCCTCCAATCAACAAACCCTAAACCACCACCAAATTCCAGATTCCGATCACCATCTTCATACCTCCACCGCGCCTCAACCCAGAAATTTCCAGGAACCTCCAACCTCCATCTCCGATCAAGCTTCATCATTCTCAACCCTAAAACCCAGAATCCTCACCAGATCAACCCCCAAATCCTCATCAATCTCATCTCAAATCTTCATCATATTTCCAGATTTTTTCTGGATCCATAATCAACACATCAAGAAGTCCAGAAACCGATCAAGATCATCAATCTTCATCAACTGTGTTCATCCGAATTCATCAATCTTCAAGGTCTCCCTCAACAATATTCGTCAACGATGAGGGTTATCCATCAACGATCCGTGTTCCTCTTCAATGATTTGTGGCTTCAAGAGCAATCGCCTGCAGCGAGGACATGCAAGAATCAACCAGCTCCGAACAAGTTTCCAGATTCTCATCTTCTTCGCCCAGATCTATATGAGTTGCTGTTAGGAGTTCGAGGGGGATGGAATCAAAAGGGTGGAGGGATCAAGATTTGGATGATCCTATAAATTTGTGTGTTGGAAGTGAGGTGGTGTTCTTTGTTCTGGCGAAGGTGTTGAACGAAGATGGGGAGAGGAGAAGACGGCGGCGGCGGAGGGAGTTAGAGAAGAGATTAGGGTTTCAGCTAGGGTTCTGAGAATGAAGGGAGGAGAAGGATGGATTGGGCCAGGCCCAATAGTTTTTTTGGGAGACGCCTCCCCTCACGTTTTTGGCTGAGAGTGGGTTGGGCCCAGCGAACCCATTGCCAGGCACACCCTCCGTTTTTCCATTGCCACCCTCCCCATCCGTTTTTTTTGCAGCAAGCAAACTGGGCTGGGCCCAGTTTGTCCTTTTTTATTTCTGCTTAACTAACCCCCCTGTAAACTGGTGTAAACCCCCCCTTTCTTGTATTTTTTTCATTTTTATCATTTCTTTTTGTTTAGAAATTGTGGAAAAGAAAAGAAATAGAAAAAGAAAATTAGAAGAAAAGAAAAGAGATATTTGAAAAAGAAAAAGATTATGGAAAAAGTGAAAGAGGAAAATATTGAAAAAAGGAAAAGAAATAGAAAAATATATTTGAAAAAGAAAAGAAAAGAAATATTATGGAGAAAAATATATTGAAAAAATATGAAAAAATAGTGAAAAATATGGAGAAAAATATATTGAAAAATAGAAAAATAATAGAATATATTTTGAAAGAGAAAAGAAGAAAATAGTTGGAAAATAGCAAAAAATATTAGATGTAATATTTTTTAGGATTTATTTGTTTTAGGATAGTTTTAGAAGCCCACTTGTTAGGGGGCTATTTTCCCTTCGATTTTTTAGGATAGAATAGGATAGCGTTTCCTAGGAGATTAATTTTCAGTATTCACTCAGTTGTAATCATTTTTCAGAGATTAATAAAACGAGATTTGAGTTGTTGTCCCGAAGTAGCCGAACTACAGTTGCTCTGATTTCTCGTACCAGACGAGAATATGTAGGCATAGGATGCGATATCCTAGCGAGCACACTAACGACTAACCTTCTGTTCTCTCGCTGCTGTGCGATCGAGACTCTCCCGCTGACGATTAATTGTAACCCTTTCTCTCTCTTGCCCGAGTGCATTTGAGACCAAGCCATAGTTTTGCCCATAGGTTCCCGACCCTGTGAAACCAGTTGTTTTTCTCACTACTGTGTGAGAATGTTTTGTTTAGCCGTAGTTAGTCTGAACTACGTAAAGCTCTGATCTTCCATGCAGTGGAAGTACGTAGGCACAAGACGCGAGGTCTTGGCGAGCCATTTTTCCCTGTAGTCCCGAACTACGTTGACTCTGACTTTCTCTCTTGAGAATACGTAGGCATAGAGTGCGACGCTCTATCGAGTCAATTCCCTTCCGTTTAGATTTAGCAGCCGTAGATAGATTGTTTTGCATCCAGTAGACAACCCAAGCAAGCGTGGATCCCGTCGAGTACGACGGACGTGAGGGGTGCTAATACCTTCCCCTTGCGTAACCGACTCCCGAACCCAGGTTTTGGTTGCGATGACCATACCTTTTCCCCGTTTTTTGCGAGGTTTACTTCGAGCGTTTCCTTTCCCGCTCTGAGGGATAAATAACGCACGGTGGCGACTCTTCTGTCAGCCGGCGCCGATTTTCGCAGTAGCGACAGCTGGCGACTCTGCTGGGGATGGCAATGGTTCCCTACGCGAGTCTCGCCTTGGGTTTTTTTTCCTAGCTGTTTGGGGTCATCCCCAGCAGCTGGCGACTCTGCTGGGGATGGAAATGGTTCCCTACGCGAGTCTCGCCTTGGGTTTTTTTTCCTAGCTGTTTGGGGTCATCCCCAGCAGCTGGCGACTCTGCTGGGGACTGCAATGGTTCCCTACGCGAGTCTCGCCTTGGGTTTTTTTTTTCCTGGCTGTTTGGGGCAATCCCCAGCAGCTGGCGACTCTGCTGGGGACTTGATAGTTTCCTAGGGATCCAACATCCCGAAAGCGAGTCAATTGTGGGATCCAACGTCCCCTAAGAGAGAGTCAATCCTAGCGTTTGTTTGCTTGTCTATTAGGTGTTTATTTATCGATATTATCCATCGCTGTTGGGGTGTTACGGGTGTTCTATGATTGAGATAAGCCGGACCTGGGCTTGAGTATGAGTATGCACCTAGATATAGTTGCGGAGAAGTAGTAGACGAACCTGTCTGCTGAGCAGGCACAGTTCCCTACGAAAATCTGCGCTCAGACGAGGTTCTTGCAGAGGTGCTCCTTTCCGGTCCTGAGGATCTGAGGGGAGTCCAGACGTGAGGATTGTCGACTCTGGGAACCGATCATTTGGAAGTTAGCTAAGTGAGGCCTCTTCATGAGATGACGATGCCACTCCTTCTGGGAATCGTATCATTCCTCATGAAAGTCTGTGACGCTGACGACCGCATAGGATGCCGTACCTTGTCAGATATAGGTCCACACCTGTGAGTGGGGGGGTTTTTTTTTGTGCAGGAAACTTGACTTCCAACCTACCCGTTTTTCTGGTCTTCTCTTCATAGAAACCGTACTCCGTCAGCAGTGCAGCAGTATTTAGATTGTGTGGGGGCTGTGATCCCGTGTTTGTTGCATTGCATTGCATTTGCATAGGCATCTTCGCATCATATTGCATACCATTCGCCAGCTAGTCAAGAGCTCTTATCCAGCCGTTACTTTGATTCTGAAGGTGAGTGTTGAAGACGACCAAGGGGTTGAAGCATATTTGAGCAGAATCGAGCATCGAAGTCAGCTGAAGACCATTGGTAGCTATGTCAAAGAGCAGCTTCCAGTTTGTTGATACCTTGTCAGGTTTCACCGTGACGTCCAATCCTCTGTATGGATCTCCGCACGACGAAGACTTTCCACAAGTGAACAACCTTACTGCAGCTCAGCTTGTGCAGCCATCTGGTGAAGACCGAGGTCTGCGTGAGCAGTTTGTTGTCCGAGGTGAACGTTCTCCTTCTGTTGATGTCTCAGACTACCAGGGTTTTGCCTTCCCTGTGCCAAAGCCCCGAAGAGAGGTCCCAACGGCAAAGAATGAAGACCCATTAGCTCCCGTGTATGCTAAAAGGTTCTGTGCATTAGAAGAGAGATTCAAAGCCTTGAAAGGTAAAGACGCTGTTACTCCTAGTGCTGCAGATATGTGTCTGGTTCCTGGCCTAGTGTTACCTCCGAAGTTCAGAATGTCGAGGTTTGAAAGGTACAAAGGAGATAGTTGCCCGAAGCAACATTTGGTGATGTTTTGCCGAAGAATGACTTCGTTTGTGCACAACGACAAGCTGATGATTCATTGCTTTCAAGATAGTCTGACTAGGGCACCTCTGAGTTGGTATATGCAGTTAGAGCGTGATCAGATTCGATCATGGATGGACTTGGCCAATGCCTTCCTGAAGCAGTACGACTATAATCTTGACGAAGCTCCTATTCGCATGCAGCTGCAAGAATTGTCTCAAGGGAACAATGAATCTTTCAGAAAGTATGTTCAGAGATGGAGAGAATTTGCTGGTAGAGTGCAACCACCGCTCCTAGACCAAGAGCTGAAAGGCATGTTCGTAAACTCCTTGCAGAGCCCGTACTTCGAAAGAATGCTTGGAACCGCACCAAATTTCTCTGAGTTGGTAAGAACGGGAGAGCACATCGAGTATGGCGTAAAAACTGGAAGGATCCCGTATGTTTCAAAAGGTCAGGCCAGTGAAACTGAAGCTCTCTATAGCTCTCAATCTGAAGATGAAACTATGATCAATGCGGTCCTGACAGATGTTGGATATCCTCAAGTCGAATCGGTGAAATCTGATGGTTCTCCGTCTTCTCAGCGGTCAGTATCTTCTGTGTCTCGTTATTCTGGACAGACAGCCGTACCTGGGGCACCCCATCGGGAACCTTATGTCGCTCTTCTTGCAAGCCCACGAGCCCGTGGCCGAGGTTATCAGAATCAGTGTCAGAATCAGAACCGACCTCGCAACAATTTGGAACGAAGGAATGCTCCTCTTCACCCAGTGCCGATGCCGTATAGCCAGTTGCTACCATCTTTGATCCTGAAGTCTTTGGTGGAACCTAAAGCTCTTAAGCCAGTTCCAGAACCTTACCCTCCTGGGTACAATCCCCACGTTCAGTGTGGTTATCATGGTGGCTCACCGGGGCATTCGACGGAAGATTGTAAAGCATTTCAGGCGAAGGTACAGCAGTTGATTGATCAGGATCGCATTTCCTTTCGAGAAGGGTTTCTGTTTGTTCATCCCAACTGCTCAGCTGTCTAAGCTCGTAGACTCGGAAAGTATTCCCCAGCAAAAAAGCCAGTGATTCAGACAGGCAGGCGCTTCAGCATCGGCAGTCCTCAGGCCTTTATATATCATTTGCATTTTGTAGTTTCTTTTCTGTTAGTTACTACCTGCTTTAAGCATTGTATGTTTCGAATGGTGATAATAATAAAGTGACTATGCATTTTTCTGAATTAGTCATGTCGCTGTCGCTCATTTATTGCATTGCACTGACACTTGCATTTTATTCACTCCGCTTTATCATTGTGACTAGCAAAGATGGGAGGGAGGATGATGAAACTGATACTCATAACCAATGATTGTATGCTTTCAGATGAAACCTTACCGATGACGTACAAGGCATTGTTTCAATTCCCCCAAACACTGGAGATATAAGGAGTTAGTCCCTTGTTAACCACTTCGAGCCAGGAAGTAGAAGTTTTTTTGGACTTTTTAACCCTTACATCTTAACCCGGGGCAGGGTAGTTATCAGTTAACTTGACCGAGCATTCAAGTCTTACAGAGGAGTGTTGTCTTTCGAGGACCAATATCAGTTTATACCTTTCAAGAGGTCAAATCTCACCAATCAGGAGTGAGACAGTTACAATCCTTTCGGAGCAATCAAGACAACCAGTGTCACACGACTTTGTTCCAAAAGAAAGAAGAAAGAAAGCCCGCTAAGTAAAAAGAAAGAAAAGCTAGGAAGCTAATACTTAGGCAAAAATCAGGGCATCCCGCTGGACTTCAAAAGAAAGCGAAAAAACGAAAGAACTCAAAAGGAGTCAGTCCAGGCAAAAATTAGGGAATCAAAAGAATGAAAAGAGGGATTAAAAAGAAAATTTTCCCCAGCAAGTCAAAGTCGTGTACACAGACACCGAAAGCGAAGAAGGAGTAACTATCACTCTAGAAGAAAAACTTTATGAGGTCCTTAATTGTGGTTCTTACCAGTTCAACAATACCTCTCGAAGAGGCGAGTGCTTGTGCCAGGTTAACTGAACCTTAGGATCGGAGATCATCACATAGAAGGGGTGGGTACAAATCAAATTTTGAGCCGAATATCCTTTGTTTCACGAACCGTGAACCCGACCACGATACAACCTTTAAAAGACCTAATTGAGGTAGGGTTGTTCTGAAGCGCATTACGATAAGGTCAAGTAACCTGACTCCTTCTTGACTTGCTAGTCACATCCTTGTTGTATTTTTCACTGACCACGCAAGCACTACGTTTGAACTTCGGTTCACTCGTCACTCACAATCATCATGCATGTAAATGAGTGACAGCTCAAAATTTTTTCAAAATCTGCATAACCATTGCATTAAGATTACCATTCGTGGACAGACGATTCTAATTGCAGGTTAGTAGTTGACATGAAAGAAATTCCACCAGGGAATAATCGAGCAGGACTGAGTAATTCAGTAGGCTGAACCAGAATGGCGTATGTTGTGAAGCCTAATGAATCAGGGGCATTATCTTCCAGTAAGTTCGGAATCAGTCAGTCTGAGGACCAGTCCCGAAGTTTCAGTTAGTCAGGGGCAGTTTGTTTGAGAAGCAGTTGATCAGAAGTGAGTCTTCTCGAGAGCCAATCAGGGGCAATTATGCAGAATGCGGATATTTGAAAGCAGATACTTCAGGTAGATAATCAGATCGGGTTAAGTCGCTAGAACGCTCATTCAGGGGCAAGTCATCGCAGAGAATGTTGAAATCAACTGGGTTGATAGGTGTCTATTGGAGATTGAATTCTGTTGTCGTACAGATACCGGGGCAAGTATTCTCGAAGTCGTCTCGTAGCAAGCTGTTCAGAGCAGGTACTCCCAAGAGTTAGATGGGGGCAAGTTGAATTGTACCGGGGCAGGTTGTGCAAGCCAGTCTTTTTATCCCCAGCTGAGTGCACTGGGGCAAGTTGTTCAAACCAGCCTGTTTATTCCCCAGCCGGAGTTGAGTATCGGGGATCATGTCAATACCCTTATCAAAACCAAAAACCTTAGCATCTCGAAAAAAGGCCTTGCTGTCATTGGATCATTAACCTGCAGTTTAAACCTGTTGCGTGTCAGTAACCAGTCGTTTCCAAAGTCCAGTTCTCGCCTGGCAAACCCTATCGTAAGCATCAGTTCCCGTCTGGCGCAATTTATTGTAAGCAACAGTTCCCGTCTGGTGCAGTTTATTGTAACCAGTTCTCGCCTGGTCACCGTTTCTTCAAGTGTTATACCAGTTCTCGCCTGGTGTACGTCAGCTTTCAGCCAGTTCTCGCCTGGTTGTCTTTTTCTCAGTCTGTTATCCAGTCAGCCCCGTCTGATGTTCAAAAGCACAAAAACACAAAATCAATTCTCGTCTGATAACCTATTTTCCTATCAGTTCTCGCCTGGTAGTCTACCTTTGAATGCTAGTTCTCGTCTAGTATTTTCCCTATCTTCCACTGTGTACATAGTCCATGTTTATCCTAAACCAGAAGAAAAAAAAAACCTAAAGGTATCTGACACAGTATTTCCCAATGACCCGCATGTTGTCATGTTCCCCGATACGAAGCTCGACGGATGCCAGCGCTCCGAGTAATGTTTGAATTCCTTGTGGATGTTGTTAAATCGGAATTGCTACTCTTCAGCAGATGAAAGTTGCTTATTATCCCCGGAAGAGTCGATATTGTATTTTACCCCGTATCAGAGTAGGATCAGAAGGATCCTCAGCAGATTAAGATCGACATCCTTGATAGTAGGGGCATTTCCAGCAGTGTGCCGCGCGCAATCAACCTCAGTTTGGGTCAATCCCCGCAGAATACAATCAGTTGCCAATGGTTTGAATAAAGCATCCCCGAGCAGAGTTGTTTTCTTTCCCCAGTGAAGTCTCCACGCAGGGTTGCCTTTCCATTTCTCCAGCAGGACGGTTATCCCCAGCGGATTTGGTTCCCCTTTTCCAGCATTTATTTTGCTGAGATAATTCTGTGACTTCAGTTCATCCCCAGTAGAGTTGACGTTATCTTCGGAATTTATTTTGCCAAGTGGTTTTCAGACCTGGTGTTCTCTGGCAGCTCGAGCCTGCATTTACATTTGCAAATATAGTCATTGCATTTATACAACATACAGCATAGCATGCCGTCTAGGCCTCGCATTTTCAAACAGAACGCATAGCATTTACATGTCATATAGGGCATTGCATCAGTCTTAAACATACGCATGTCGAAACATGGACCAGGATGGTTACCTATTGGATTTCGAACTTGTTCACCTGCAGAGTTGTTTGGTTCAGCTTCTCGACTTCCCCAGCGGAGTGATTCTTCATATTTGGTTGTTACGTCAGCATCGAAAAAAACAACAACAACAACAAAGATTGACATATCGAACTTCTGAAGCTGCCCCCTTCGGCAAAATAGGTGCCAGGCAGTTCCATTCAGAATTCCCCCAGGAGAATTGTCCTCAAGTTCGCAGTGAACTGTGAGTTGACCGGATTTGATCCCATGAGAGAGATGGGAATCAAGTCGTTTGCTTTTCCGAAGCATTATTTCAATACTTGTGGCGTCACACAGGTGTTGAAAAGGAGAAGAAAATTTATCAGAAAATTGACCAGTTGTTGCCGTGACAACCAAACTTCAGTTATTGGAAGCTATTCCTCAAGCAGCTTTGCAGTATATTCTTGCGGTTGGCAAATTTCAGGGTTCCATTTGTATTCAACCGTCATCTACCTTGAATGTTTGAAGGCTGAGCGCTCTTCACCCATTCAGGTCGAAGTCGCTTGAATAGGGGCAGCTGTTGCACCCCAAAATTTGACCAACCGGGTCTCGTATCTGGCTATATGTTTCGACGCATAACCGCATTCGCATCTGCATATCGCATACAGGGCATTTTGCATTTGTTTTGATTTTATCGGGATCACAGCTCTCGTCTCGTGTTTCAGGTGTTTTTTATCAATTTGGATAGATAGAATTGTATTTTTGGGATATTTCGGTGCCCGTTTATTTTTACCGGCTATTTTGGTGCGCTCTCGCGGTGTTATGTGTCGTTCGGTGCTTATTTTGTTCCTCTGGGAATTATCGTGATTTTTCTGGATTTTATTGGCTATTTTTAGGATTTAATAGATTTTTAATCATTTGTAGAATTTTTAATAGAATTTAATAGCTTTTTTTCATTTTTAGAATATTAATAGGGTTTTAATAGTTTTTAAATAGTTAATAGCTTTTAAAATCATTAGTGTAGAATATTAGTGAATTTTTCTTTTAGCATATTAAATAGTTTTTGTTAATAGAAATTAATTGTTTTTAATTTTAGATATAGAATAATATAGATTTTTTATTTTTAAATAGAGTTTTCTTTTAATAGTTTTATTAGGGTAATAGATTTTCTTTTAATAAATAATATAGATTTTCTAGGTTTTATTAGGAATTAATTAGTGGGATTATTAGATTAAGATTAATTGAGTTTTAATAGTTAATTAGGATTAGGTCTAATTCATTTATCATTAGCTTTGTTAATCCAATTTTTAATCCATTAATCCATTTGGTTTGTTTGATTTTCGTTTGGGTCCATAAGCGTTTTTGCAAAGCCCAGTTCGCAGGGGCCCAATTCATTCCATCAGTTCAGAATTTCCAGAAGGGTCCAGTACTTGCCAGATTCATCCAGAAGGTTCTGGAACGTCCAGATTCAGCTCAGTGTTATAAATACCAGCACGCCACGTGTGAGCAGGAGGCTGGCCCCACGTTTTCCCTTCAGCCCACGCCACCTCACGTTCCGTTTTCTCTCACCAGGCCACACGTGGGACACGCGTCTCACATGCGTGTACCCACCCCACTATCACCGCCACGTGCCTCAACCCTACCACACCACCGTTCCTCATCGGGAAGACCCACCGGCCGGCATGCATGGCCGGCGGCCACCATGAATCTCACCGGAGTCACCCAAAACCCAGAACTCCGATCACCATCTTCATCCTCCTTCGTCCATCTCCTCCAATCAACAAACCCTAAACCACCACCAAATTCCAGATTCCGATCACCATCTTCATACCTCCACCGCGCCTCAACCCAGAAATTTCCAGGAACCTCCAACCTCCATCTCCGATCAAGCTTCATCATTCTCAACCCTAAAACCCAGAATCCTCACCAGATCAACCCCCAAATCCTCATCAATCTCATCTCAAATCTTCATCATATTTCCAGATTTTTTCTGGATCCATAATTAACACATCAAGAAGTCCAGAAACCGATCAAGATCATCAATCTTCATCAACTGTGTTCATCCGAATTCATCAATCTTCAAGGTCTCCCTCAACAATATTCGTCAACGATGAGGGTTATCCATCAACGATCCGTGTTCCTCTTCAATGATTTGTGGCTTCAAGAGCAATCGCCTGCAGCGAGGACATGCAAGAATCAACCAGCTCCGAACAAGTTTCCAGATTCTCATCTTCTTCGCCCAGATCTATATGAGTTGCTGTTAGGAGTTCGAGGGGGATGGAATCAAAAGGGTGGAGGGATCAAGATTTGGATGATCCTATTAATTTGTGTGTTGGAAGTGAGGTGGTGTTCTTTGTTCTGGCGAAGGTGTTGAACGAAGATGGGGAGAGGAGAAGACGGCGGCGGCGGAGGGAGTTAGAGAAGAGATTAGGGTTTCAGCTAGGGTTCTGAGAATGAAGGGAGGAGAAGGATGGATTGGGCCAGGCCCAATAGTTTTTTTGGGAGACGCCTCCCCTCACATTTTTGGCTGAGAGTGGGTTGGGCCCAGCGAACCCATTGCCAGGCACACCCTCCGTTTTTCCATTGCCACCCTCCCCATCCGTTTTTTTTGCAGCAAGCAAACTGGGCTGGGCCCAGTTTGTCCTTTTTTATTTCTGCTTAACTAACCCCCCTGTAAACTGGTGTAAACCCCCCCCCCCCCCTTTCTTGTATTTTTTTCATTTTTATCATTTCTTTTTGTTTAGAAATTATGGAAAAGAAAAGAAATAGAAAAAGAAAATTAGAAGAAAAGAAAAGAGATATTTGAAAAAGAAAAAGATTATGGAAAAAGTGAAAGAGGAAAATATTGAAAAAAGGAAAAGAAATAGAAAAATATATTTGAAAAAGAAAAGAAAAGAAATATTATGGAGAAAAATATATTGAAAAAATATGAAAAAATAGTGAAAAATATGGAGAAAAATATATTGAAAAATAGAAAAATAATAGAATATATTTTGAAAGAGAAAAGAAGAAAATAGTTGGAAAATAGCAAAAAATATTAGATGTAATATTTTTTAGGATTTATTTGTTTTAGGATAGTTTTAGAAGCCCACTTGTTAGGGGGCTATTTTCCCTTCGATTTTTTAGGATAGAATAGGATAGCGTTTCCTAGGAGATTAATTTTCAGTATTCACTCAGTTGTAATCATTTTTCAGAGATTAATAAAACGAGATTTGAGCTGTGGTCCCGAAGTAGCCGAACTACAGTTGCTCTGATTTCTCGTACCAGACGAGAATATGTAGGCATAGGATGCGATATCCTAGCGAGCACACTAACGACTAACCTTCTGTTCTCTCGCTGCTGTGCGATCGAGACTCTCCCGCTGACGATTAATTGTAACCCTTTCTCTCTCTTGCCCGAGTGCATTTGAGACCAAGCCATAGTTTTGCCCATAGGTTCCCGACCCTGTGAAACCAGTTGTTTTTCTCGCTGCTGTGTGAGAATGTTTTGTTTAGCCGTAGTTAGTCTGAACTACGTAAAGCTCTGATCTTCCATGCAGTGGAAGTACGTAGGCACAAGACGCGAGGTCTTGGCGAGCCATTTTTCCCTGTAGTCCCGAACTACGTTGACTCTGACTTTCTCTCTTGAGAATACGTAGGCATAGAGTGCGACGCTCTATCGAGTCAATTCCCTTCCGTTTAGATTTAGCAGCCGTAGATAGATTGTTTTGCATCCAGTAGACAACCCAAGCAAGCGTGGATCCCGTCGCGTACGACGGACGTGAGGGGTGCTAATACCTTCCCCTTGCGTAACCGACTCCCGAACCCAGGTTTTGGTTGCGATGACCATACCTTTTCCCCGTTTTTTGCGAGGTTTACTTCGAGCGTTTCCTTTCCCGCTCTGAGGGATAAATAACGCACGGTGGCGACTCTTCTGTCAGCCGGCGCCGATTTTCGCAGTAGCGACAATAAGGTAACAAAAATAACATAAAACACCATTCATAAAGCATAGCATAAAATCAACATAACATTAGAGCAAACAAGCAATGTCTTAACAAAAGATAGAACATCATGAAACTTGGACATAACCAACATAACATAAACTTAGTTACTAACATAAAACTAAAAGCAACATAACAACATCAATTTTAAAGACATAATTAAACACAAGACAACACTAGGAATCCTATTCTTCATCTTCTTCCATATCATCGTCATCATATTCTTGGGTTTGACAGGATTTCCTAATTTCCTCAAAAAGAGCGTCACGAAGGTCATCGATACGAGAACTAATTCGGCTCTCCATAGACCTCATCAAATGATAAAGAAACTCATTAGTATAGCCTCATTCTGGAACTTCGAGCGGAACCGGAGCCGGAGTAGGATTTTGAACTGAAGAGGGATTTTGCTCAATGTGCTTGAATATTCCATTGTTATCTTGATAAATTTCCATGTTCTTGTTTGCAGCCTTGGAACTAATTTCAGAAGTTTTTGGTAACATTTCTAGCTTTGACTCTCTCTTCAAATCCACTTCATAGTGTTCCAAATTTTTTGAAATTGGACGACCATATGAAAGCCCACCCTTTAGCTTCTTCTGGTGAGCCATGTTGTGAGCAAATAAGTATGCCTAATTTACCAGAATTTTGTTCTTTAAGGAATATAACAGTTGCATGTTAAATTCACTAACCTTAGAATGATTAGAATGTTTCGATAACATAATATAAGCTATCAAATAATGCAGCATTCGACCACTAACCGAAAGAGTGGATGTGAAAATACGAACACGATTGAAGGCATGTGATTTGCTCAAGAACTCAGCTTTTGTAACACGACTAATGCTGTAATGAAACTCCCATTTTTCATAATCCTTAAATTCAGCAGCAGCACAGTTAACATTATGTTTCAAGATAACCCCTTCAGATGAAACCCCTAAGCAATTTCCAAACTCTTCTAATGACAACAAGATTTATGTGTTCTTAACAAGTGAAGACACCATAAAATCACTAGTAAACACCATGTTTGCATAGAACTCTTTTACTAAATCCGAATAAACATAAACAGTTTATTCAATAAAGTCCTTAATATTTTGAAAAGCTAACAATGGATGAAACTTAAAACTGGTAGTAGGAAAGGATTCAAGATTACCGTATTTAGGTGGGGTTAAGGGTCTTGTATTGAAGTTGAACAATAATCTTTTTGACTTCAAACTTTTCAGAGCAAATTCTAAGTCAAAATCAACATCTGGGTTTGAAGATCCTTCAACCACTACAACTTTCCCTTTGTTTCTTTTGAGATGAGCCATTGAAGGAGCTTTGAAGATGAAGAAAAACTAGGTTTGTGAAGATATTTTTGTTTTAGCTTGAATGAGCACAAATTAGTGCTTTTGGAAATGAATTATGTGGGTTTTTAAAGGAGTTGTAAGAGAATAATAAATAATTTGGAATAATGAAATTTTAATGAGATAGGTTGGTAAAAGGAGAGTTTATGATGAAGACTAATTATGTTTGAAAAGAGTTAATAGACTAAGAAAGTAGTTGGAAGAAATAAGAAGATTTGACCAAAATTAAATTTCATAAATAACACACAAAGCCACACCAACAGTAATGCAACAGGTTACTTCAACAAATAGAAGCAAAAACATGTTTCTAGAAAATAAAAAATGCATCCATGTAACCGGTTACCTCATTCATGTAACCAATTACATGAGGAAGAGGAAAAAATTTGAAAAATACTTTTAACAGTAGCAGTACAACACACAACTTAAATTTATTTTAACCATAAAACTATTATGACATCTTTTTATATTTTATAAGGCATATATATATATATATATATATATATATATATATATATATATATATATATATATATATATATATATATATATATATATATATATATATATATATATATATATATATATATATATATATATATATATATATATATATATATATATATATATATATATATATATATATATATATATATATATATATATATATATATATATATATATATATATATATATATATATATATATATATATATATATATATATATATATATATATATATATATATATATATATATATATATATATATATATATATATATATATATATATATATATATATATATATATATATATATATATATATATATATATATATATATATATATATATATATATCACATGTCAAACAAATATTTAAACAACATGAAAAATAAAAACAATGAAAATTTCACATACAAAAATTAAAAAATGAAAATTTTAGTGTGCCTTATGTTCATTATTAATTATAAGGAATAAAACTTGAAGAATTACACGTCACTTTAATCGAGAATACCAAGTTCTTGCTGAATCTTGAAAAATTGATTTTTAGTGAGCAGTTTCGTGAAGATGTCTGCTAGTTGGTTGTGTGTATCCACAAAGGTGACTTCAACATCCTTTTGGAGTACATGATCACAAAGCAAATGATGTCGTATGTCGATGTGCTTTGTTCTTGAATGCATAACCGAATTCTTTGTTATGTTGATCACACTTGTATTATGACATCATAAAGGAACACATCCAAGATTGAATCCATAGTCACGTAATTGTTGCTTGAGCCATAGAATATGAGCACAACAACTTCCTGCTGCAACATATTCTGCTTCCACCGTGCTAAGTGCGACACAAGCTTGTTTCTTGCAAGACCATGATACTAACATATTCCTTAATATGTAGCATGTACCACTTGTGCTCTTGTGATCAGTCTTACATTCTGCATAATTTGAGTCAGAATAACCTACTAAATTGCAAACACTATCTTTTAGATACCATAGCCCAACATTTTTCATTCCCTTGAGATACTTTATGATTCTTTTAACAGCGGTGAGATGTGATTCCTTCGGATTTTCTTGAAAGCAGGCATACAAATACACACTAAACATTATGTCAGAACGACTTATCGTCAAATATAATAAAGAACCAATCATACCTTGATACTTTGTAACATCAATTGAAACACCTGATTTGTCTTGATCCACATATGTTCCGGATCCCATAGGAGTAGACATAGCTTTGCAACCATCCATGTCGAATCTCTTCTACAACTCTTTGTAATACTTGACTTGATTGATGAAGATGCCATCCTTTAGTTTCTTGATTTGCAATCCAAGAAAATAGTTTATCTTACCCATCATAGACATCTCGAATTCTCCTTGCATCATTAATGAGAATTCTTCACAAAGGTCTTTGTTTATTGAACCGAATATGATGTTGTCAACATAGACTTGAACCAATAAAGTATTGTCCTTAATTCTCTTAATGAACAAGGTCTTATCTACTTTACCTTTTTCAAATCTTCTTTCGCACATAAAGTTGCTAATTCGATCATACTATGCCCTTGGTGCTTGCTTTAAGTCATAAAGAGATTTTCTCAACTTAAAGACATGTGAAGGATTCTTGAAGTCTTCAAAGCTAGGTTTTTTTTTATGTATACTTCTTTATTGATGTAGCCATTCAAGAAAGCGCTCTTGACATCCATTTGGTATAACTGAAAATTTAATGAACACGCATAAGCAAGTAATAAACATATATCTTATAACCTTACAATCGGGCGAATTTTTCTTCAAAATCAATTCCTTTCTCTTAATTGTATCTTTGGGCCACCAATATTGCTTTGTGTCAAACAATTATTCCATTTTCATCAAGTTTGTTCTTAAACACCCATTTGGTACCTATGATGTGTTTACCGCTTGGCCTAGGAACAAGTTCCCAAACTTGATTCCTTTCGAATTGGTTTAACTCTTCGTGCATAGAAATTATCCACTGGTCGTCTCCTAAGGCCTCATCAACTTTGGAAGGTTCAATTTATGAGACAAATTTCATATTCAAGCATGCATCTTTGAGATTTAGTCTAGTTGCAACGCCTTGACTAATATCACCAATGACTTTATCAATTGGATGATCTCTTTGAGTTCTCTAGTCCTTAGGTAGATCATTATTTGAATCTTGTAGAATAGGTTCCTCTTGATTCTTTGATTTATTATCAATCTTTTCTTTTGAAGTATCTTCTTTAGGAACATCTATAATATCATCATCATCATCATCACATAAAATAATTTCCTCCTTGGAGGGGTTAAATTCATCAAAAGAGACATGCATAGATTCTTCAATAGTTAAAGTTAGTTTATTATAAATTCTATAATATTTACTATTAAAAGAATAACCAAGAAAAATACCTTCATCGGATTTCTCATCAAACTTATCGAGATTGTCTCTGTCATTATTTAAGACAAAACACTTGCATTCAAAAATGTAAAAATAATAAATGTTTGGTTTCCTTCCTTTGAAGAGTTCATAGGGGGTCTTTTTCAAAATAGGTCTAATAATTACTCTATTACTTACATAGCATGCCGTACTCACCGCATCCGCCCAAAAATATTTTGGAAGATTTGAATCGCTTAGCATTGTTCTTGCAAGTTCAATAAGTGACTTATTCTTTCTTTCCACCACTCCATTTAGTTGTGGAGTTCTTGGGGCTGGAAAATTATGATTGATTCCATGTTCTTCACAAAACTCTTCAAAAGATGCGTTTTAAAATTCTCTGCCATGGTCGCTTCTTATGGAGACAATTTTTAGTGACTTCTCATTTTGGATTTTCTTTGCAAACTTCTTGAATGCTTTGAAAGCATCGCTTTTCTGCACTAAAAAGAATGTCCAACAAAATCTAGAAAAATCATCAATAATAACTAGTGCATAAACATTATCTCCGAAGCTTTTTGTTCTTGATGGGTCAAATAAGTCCATATGCAACAGTTGTAGTGGCCTTGTAGTGGACACCACATTCTTAGATTTGAAAGTTGATTTGGTTTGTTTTCCCTTTTGACAAGCATCACATAATCTGTCTTTGAAGAATTTTATCTTAGGTAAACCAATAACAAGATCATGCTTGATTAACTTATTCATATGTGTCGCTTGCGCGAAAATAAGGTGCCGGCAAAACAGAAGAGTCGCCACCTTTCGTTATTTATCCCTCAGAGCGGGAAAGGAAACGATCGGAAAAACCTGACGAATAAGGGTAAGACAAGGTCATCGCAACCATTGTCTGGGTTCGGGAGTCGGTTACGCAAGGGGAAGGTATTAGCACCCCTCACGTCCGTCGTACTCGACGGGATCCTCGCTTGTTTGTTTACTTGGACGGGTTGGTTATAATCTATCTACCTATCAAGGCTGGCTGAAAAAGAAAAGAAAAATGACTCGGCAAAGCGTCGCGCTTTATGCCTACGTATTCCCATCAGAGAATGAGAAATCAGAGTCAACGTAGTTCGCCTAACTACGGGTTACGGGGGAAAGGTTGCTCGCTAGGATGTCGCATCCTATGCCTACGTACTTTCATCTGGTATGAAAGATCAGAGCAAACATAGTTCGGCTAACTACGGGAAAAATGGCTCAACTAGGAGGGAGACTATCAAGTCCTACTGTTATCATGCCATGGATTCATCCTATGGTTGAGGTTTGAACAGGGAACTCCTAGAAGTTGTCATGCATAGGTTTCAACCTAAAAGTCTATCATCAAATCCTCATCAGAGGAAATGAGAGTCCTAAGGGATCATGTCAATGATACACCAAAACAGACAAAAGCATCAGCTTTAACAGTAAAATGCATGCAATGCAAGTGAGGGAGGAAATGTGTGTGGGGTTTCAGCCTCCACAAGCTCGTCTCGACCTCAAGCCAGTCATGAAATAACAGCAATCATACTGAAGATAAACCATATACTATCAAGCAAAGAACAGATAAAAGGGATGAAGTGCCAACAGGCAAACAAACACACATGCTTGAGAAAGAAAGAATCTACTCTCTAATCCTAACCCTAATCACAGAATCTGAATCAAATCTAAGCAAAGCCCTAAAGCAGAACCTAACCAAAAGAAATCAATCCCAGTCTTCAAGCTTCAGAACAAGCTTACCAAAGACAAGGAGCTAAGCAAGCAGACTCATAGTGTCTTCCTCAGGAAAGCACTAGGAGGTGTATACTCAGGAGTCATACCCTATGTGGCTCAACCACTGTGATCAGTTTATATTCCTCCTCAGGAGAAATTAAACTCACAAGCAGGCTCCAACATCACTGGATATTTAGGAAATCCTATCTGAACTAGTGGAACTAAGTGAATAGACTCATAGGACCTTCCTCAGGAAAGTACTAGGAGGCTTCCACTTAGGAGTTGTATCCCATGTGGCTCAACAACAAGTGATCAGTTTACATTCCTCCTCAGGAGAAATTAAACTCACAAGTTGGCTCCAACATCATTGGATACTTGAGAAATCCTAGATAAACTAATGGAACTAAGTGAATAGACCCATAGGACCTTCCTCAGGAAAGTACTAGGAGGCTTCCACTTAAAAATCAAGACAAAACTCAATCAAAGAAAGGGATTCTTCACCTAAGCACAACCTAAACCCTAATTAGGATACCCTACATCTACCCTAATTAAACTAATCAGAATGTAATTCTAAAATCCTAGAAAAAATCCTATGGGGAAATATGATTCATCATCTAATTGCACAAAAAAGAATGGATAAAAAAACCTCAAGGAAGGTCCTAAAATAATTCCTACAAAATCATATATCAACTAAAATAAGGAAAATACACTATGTTAAAGAAAATATCACTAAAAATTCCACATTAAAAATAAAATTCCATTTTTATTTTTATATTTTTCTACACAAAATCATCTAATCATAGAAAAAAGAAGAAGTCAAAAATCATTTTTTATCATTTATTTATGAATTAATCAAAACAGAAAAATATTAAAACAATATTAAAACAATTAAATCAATTAAAAGGGAGGGGGGGTTGGAATAGCAAGGCGCGCCAGATAAATTCAGTTGGGCCAGATAAAAGGGGGGTGTGGATAGAAGCCAGCAAGCCCAAGCGCGGTTTAATGAAACGACCGCGTTTCAATTATTTGAATCTTTCCCTCCATTCTTCAGACTCACTCACAGCCGTTGGATTAACATAACAAGTCAAATATTGAGACCAAATCAATGGACCTCCTTCATCGTCCCAAACAAAACTAGGGTTTTCAGAAACCCTCTCCTCCATGCCCTAATCTTCCTCTCCCTCGTTCTCTCTGCTCAGGCCACGGTTTAACACGATTCCAAAATGAAAAATCCTCTACTACTCAAGAGCAACACAACCATACGCGCACTTTCCCCTAACTCGCCCTAGATAATCCTAACAGAAGACATCAAGATCATGGTTCCACCATGTTCACCTGAGATCGACCATGGTGAAACTTCAACCTAAGGATCTAACCCTGCTCTACATGCTACCCTAGTCAATCTGACCTAACTCATGCTAATCAAAACGCCCTAAACAACTAGTTCTTGAAGATCAAAGAATCACTCACCTGCCATGAAACCTCACGCAGAGCTCTCAAACTCTCAGAAATTGATCCTCTATCCTAGCACATTAATTCTACACCTAAAGAATGAACTAAAACTAAACAAATTAAGAGGTATAGGGAGGAGAAAGAACTTGTCAAGTAATGATGGAAGGTGCTCGTGGAGGAGGTTGCAAGCCTTGTAATTGCTTCAAGATGATCCTATAATGGTGAGAAACTTTCTGTTTGCACTTGTGATGGTGGAGAAGGTCTGCAATGGAAGAAAACCAAAGTTGCTTCAACTTGAAGAAACCTCTTCAATGGATGCTTCTCTCTCTCTCTCTCTCCTCTCTGAATCCTCTTGCTATCACCAACCTTGAACACTATGAAGATCATCCTTCTTATAATGATGGATGGAAGAAGCTGGATCCTTCTAGAATCATCTAGAAAAGTGTGGAAAGTTCTTGAAAATCTCATGTGGGGACAAGTTGAATTTCTCATCTTCCATGCCTTATGCCTTGCCATTTAGTCTTAAAGTATCTTTACATGAGATATTGAGAAGGGATGGGTGAAAAACAAGCTCATCTTTGGCTTGTGTAAGGTTTTTCAACATTGCCTTCTTTTTCAAGTAACAACTTTTCAAAGCATCACCCATTTTAAGGCTCCAAATCAAAATTCTAGCTAAACCAATGTTCTCAAAATGGTTTTTCCAATCAAAATGATATATTGGATGACCTATTTTGGATTTGTGGATCTTCCAAATCACTTTTCAATTTCAACTTTTCAAACTTATATGCCATTTTTAGTTCATTTTGGACCAATCATGTAATCTCATGCTATGAGCTTTTCCAACAATTTGTGACCTTCTTTCTAGACTTAAAATCACATTTTGAGCAACTTTCATGTTTTGAGTTTTTCCATTTGAGGCTTGGAAATAGGAGTTTTAGGCATTGGATAAAATGACCTATAACTGACAAATGACCAAAATACCCCTGTCTTGTTCAAACCATAAGTTGAGTTCCACAAATCCTATCAAGGACTTCTACCACTCAAATTAAAGCTAAGAAGATCCTCTTCAACATTCATGTTGACCAAGAAATCATAGGAATCATCCTACTAGGGCAAAAGTTGTCTGCAAGTTGGGTGACTTTCAAGGACCCAGATTCACACACCTCTGCTGACCTGTAATTTGTCAAAACCATAACTTGAGCTCTGCAACTCCTATCAAGGACTTCCACCACTCAAATTAAATCTTAGAACAAGCTCTACAACATTCATGTTATGGGGAAGGTGATATATCAATCACATCTTGAGCTAAAACTGCCTGGAAAATAGGGATCAAATTAGGGTTTTTCACTGACAATCCTTGGAAACCCTGACTTGAAACTTCTCAAACTCCTCAATCATGATGAGTTGGTCTAGGAATCATCTTTATAACATCTCTATACATCATTCCATGATCTCATGGCCCTTGGATTAGGTCTCAACCTTCTCCAAATTTTCAGTTGACTTAGGGTTGACCCAGTCAAAACCCTAATTCTACCATTCATGGTTGAATCTTCTGAACTCTTACACAATGACCTCTCTGGGATTCATGAAGGCTATCAAGACATCCCACAGGCATTCTCAAAACATCAAGTTTCTTCTCAAAGTCTCAGAATCATCTGAGGGGCACCCACAACTCTCAAGCTATGAAGCACACAACCCTGGTTTCAATCCACTTCTTCTGAGGATCTCTTGAACTTTCTGATGAAGGTATCAACTTTCAAACACTCAATGAATAAATAAATGTTGGTCAAATTTTGGGGTGCAACAGCTGCCCCTATTCAAACGGCTTGAACCTGACTGGGTGAGAAGCGAACGGCTCTCAACCAACCAAGGTACGAGACGGTTGAATATCGGTAAACCCGAAAATTTGCCAACTGCACGAGCACACGGTGCTCTGCGGGGAACAAATCTTTGAATACTGCAACACTAGCTGCTCAACAACTAGCTGGAGAAATATCGACCTGACATCACCGTCAGACAATCAAAATACCCAACATCACCGCTGGAGAACTAAATCTGACATCACCGTCGGACAATCAAAGTACCCTGCATCACCGCTGGAGAACTAAATCTGACATCACCGTCGGACAATCGAAGTACCCTGCATCACCGCTGGAGAACTAAATCTGACATCACCGTCGGACAATCGAAGTACCCTGCATCACCGCTGGAGAACTAAATCTGACATCACCGTCGGACAATCGAAGTACCCCGCATCACCGCTGGAGAACTAAATCTGACATCACCGTCGGACAATCGAAGTACCCTGCATCACCGCTGGGGAAACATCTTCGACTTCAGTCAGAAGAAATATCATTCACTTGATCGCAATCAATCATCACCTCAGGATAACTGACTTGGTCTTCAGACCCACACGAATCACTCTGTTATATCTACAAACTCTGGAACCTTGTCTTCAGCCACCCGTTGATTCATCAACACGGAAATCTGAACTCACAGGAACTTTCTGATATCGCCTTCAGGCGCTTACGAAATCCATCTTCAGATTAGACATCATTGTTGGAGCAGACATATCATGCTGCTCAGGACTTCAAGAATCATCTTGAACAAACAGATCCGTCGGGCATCTTCAAGAATCGTCCTGAACTGATAACCTTTCTGGAGCAAACCTTCTGTTGGGTATTCCAGGAATCTTCCTGGGCAACTCTTGCTGGGGACGCTATTGGGGAGCTCAAGTATCACCCTAGGCAAACAACTCGGGAACCTGCGCTGAGGTATTAAGAATCACCTTAAGCAAACGGCCCTGCTGAGGAGTTCAAGGGTCGTTTTGAACTGAAAACTTCGCTGGGGATCTCAAAAATCATCTTGAGCGAGCGACCGTGGAGATTACACCGGGGTCCTGGGAATCATCTCAAGAGAGTGACCTTGTTGGAGAGAATGTCAGGAATCCTCCTGAGCAACTGATCCTTCGGCTGAAAACCTGTAAGGCAAGAATAACAATGACCTAGATCATGCTCATGATGCATATGCTTCTGCGCTATGCCCCACGCAGTGGGAATGATATGCGTTTGTGCTAAATGCTGTGCAATCATGCACAATGCTATGCAATGCTAAATGCTATGCGGTATTAAATGCTATGCAGTCATGCACAATGATGCGATCCCGTCAGCAAAATAAATGCCGAGGGGAATTCTCCTGTCAAGGAGAAAGAACTACTCAGATAGAGGAATCATCCTGCTGAGGAGAACGTGGACACGCCAATATCAATCGGACTCTGTCTGGGGAATTGATCTTCCGCGGACTGCTGCAGGGGAAACAACTTCAGCTGACTGCTGCAGGGGACCGAAGCTCTGCGAGAACTTGGACCTATTGATATCCATCGCGAGAATGAACTGCGCGGCCGTCTCGGCTACTCTTCTGGGGAGGATAACTCTGTGGGGAAACAACTTCAGCTGCTCCACACTCCACTGGGGAAAAACCAATCATGATCTGATCAACTTCCAAGGACTCGGCTCTCTCGGGCATCTACACACTCGGCTGGGGAAGGAGAAATCATTCTGCTTCGCTGGAGAGAGTGCGACTCTGGGGAAACACAGCATTAGCTGCCCCACGCTCTGCTGGGGAAAATCGATCATGATCTGATCAACTTCCAAGGATTCTGCTTTTCTGCGGACTCAGCCGGGGAGAGAAATCATTCTACTTCACTGGAGAGTACAACCCTGATGAGGAGTCTCAATTTTGCTGGGGCAGGAAGAATCATCTGACTTCGGGGGAGAGAGTACAATTCTGCAGGGGAATACAACATCAGCCGTTTCAATACTCTATTGGGGAAGAGGGACTCGTCCAACTTCAGGAGAGAATACGGATCTGGTGGGGAATCTCAATTCCGCTGGAGACCTTAGTCTGGCACCATCAGTTACTGCATCCTTCGGCATACGAACAGCCTCCTGCGAAACCTGCACTTGTGACCCGGTGCGGGGGAGACACCTGCTTCGGTGACTTTACTGGGGGAAACACGAGCTTCGGCACCCGAACACTTCTCTGGAATCTGCACTTGTGACCCGGTGCTGGGGACATGAGCTTCGGCCTTTGACTCAGCTGATGAGGTGACGTTCCTTCAGGATGCGCCTGCTTGGGGAAGAAAATCCTCTCTACCTAGGGAGACATATCAATGCTCACTGTCTGCGTTCAGATTCTGCGGAGGAGAGACTACTGAACTCTGCTGGAGAAGGAGGACTTATCCTGCTTCGGGGATATCAATTCTGGTCTGCTGAGGGTAATCCTGACCCTAATCTGATAAGGGATAAACGCCATCTCAATCTGCTGCAATCTCAGACTGTACAAGGAGAACAACCTCAAACTGTACATCTCTGCTGAGAAAACAATCCTGATTCAACAACGTCAACACAGGGAATACAGGCTACCAATCATGGAGTCAAGTAGCAGGTTATGCTGTAGGGTAGCAATCCAATGACCGCAAGGCTTCTTCAGAAGGTTCAGGTTTTGACAGGGTAATGACACGATTCCCCGATACTCAATTCTTGCTAGGGTGCACAAACTCATTTGAACAACTTGCCCCAGCGCAATTCAACTTGCCCCAATCCGACCTTTGGGAATAATTCATTCTGAGCCGAAAACAACTGGCAACAAGACAATCTTCAGAGGGCTTGCCCCAGCATCTGCACAACGGGAGGATTCATCCTCAACTAATCAACTTTCAGCATGGTCGGCTTTAATATCTCTGAAGTAGTTTGCCCCTGAACGAGCGATGAGCGACTCAACATGCTCTGATCGAACACTGGAGGGATCTGCCCCAAATCGCAAGAATTATGGATAACTGCCCCTGGTTGGGTTTCGAGAAGATTCACTTCCGGCCAACTGCTTCTTGCATGAACTGCCCCATAATCAATTGATGCTCCGGGACTTGTCCTCAGAAAAACCGGTTCCAAACTCACTGGAAGTCGATGCCCCAGATTCACAGGGTTTCACAGCATACCATTCTGACCCAGACCTCTGACGATTCAGTCCTGATTGACTATTCCCTGCTGAAGTTCCTTCGTATCAGCTACTAACCTGCAACTAAAATTGTTTATTCACGAATAGTAATTTTAATGCAGTGTTCATGCAAATTTCAAAAAAATGTTGTACTGTCACTCATTTACGTGCATATGATTGTGAGTGACGAATGAAACAAAGTTCAAACGCAGTGCTTACGTGGTCAGTGAAAAATGCAATAAGGATATGATTAGCAAATCATGAAGGAGTCAGGTTACTCAACCTTATCGTGATGCGCTTTCAGAATAAACCCTGCCTCAATTAGGTCTTTTAAGGGTTGTATCGCGGTCGGGTTCACGGTTCGTGAAACAAGGGATATTTGGCTCAAATGATGATTTGTACCCACCCCTTCTACGTGATGTTCTCCGATCCTAAAGTCCAGTTAACTTGGGTCGAGCGCTCGCCTCTTCGAGAGGTATGTTGGACATTGGGAACAACTGGTTAAAGAGTTCACAAGGTGCTTTGGAGTGACAGTTACTCCTTTTTCGTTCTCGGTGTCTGTATCTACACGACTTTGTCCTTGTTCGAGGATTTTTCCTTTTTTTTTATATCCTTTCTTTTTCATTCTTTTGATTCCCTAAATTTTTCCTGGACTGACTCCTTTTGAGTTCTTTTCGATTTTTTTCTTTTGAAGTCCAGCGGGATGCCCTGATTTTTGCCTAAGTATTTGCTTTCTAGCTTTTCTTTTTTACTTAGCGGGCTTTCTTATTCCTTTTTTTTCTTTTGGAACAAGTCGTGCGACACTGGCTGTCTGGATTTATCCGAGAGGCTTGTAACTGTCTCACTCCCGATTGGTGAGGTTTAACCATTGTGGTTGATGAGGTACGAACTCTGACGAGGAATATGATGTGATTGGTCCTCGAAGGACAACACTCCTCTATAAGATTTGAACGCTCAATCAAGCTAACTGACAACTACCCTGCCCCGGGTTAAGATGCGAGGGTTCAAAAGCCCGAAAGAAACTCCTACTTCTCGGCTCAGAGTGGTTAACAAGGGATTCTCTTCCTTATCTCTCCGGTGTTTAGGGGATTTGAAACAATGCCTTGTACGTCATCGGCTAGGTTTTATCAGAAAGCAATACGATCATTGGCTATGAGTATTCAGTTTCATCATCCTCCCTCCGCTCATTGCTAATCATAGTAATAAAGTGGAGTAAATAAAATGCAAGTGTTAGTGCAATGCAGTAAATGAGTGACAACGACATAACTAATTCAGAAAAATGTATAGTCACTTTATTAACATCACCATTCGAAACATACAATGTTTAACAGCAAGTAGCAACTAACAGGAAAGAAACTACAAATGCAAATGGTAAAAAGTCCGAGGACTGCCAATGTTGAGGACGTCTGCCTGTCTGGATCACTGGCTTCTGGAAATAACCCTCTGAATCTGCGAGCTCAAACAGATGAGAGGTTGTCACGTACAACCAAAACTCCACCTGGAAAGGAAATACACCCTTGGTCGATCAATTGCTGCACTTTCGCCTGGAAAGCCTTGCAATCTTCAGTTAAATGCCCCGGAGATCCACCATGGTAACCGCACTGATCATGAGGATTGTACCCTGGAGGATAAGGCTCTGGCACGGGCTTGAGGGCTTTCGGTTCCACCAAAGAATTCTGAATCAACTGTGGAAGAATTTGGCTATACGGCACAGGCACTGGACGAACATGAGCATTCCTTTGTTCTAAGTGGTTGCGAGGTCTCTTGTGATCCTGGTGCTGGTATTCCTTCCGCCCAAGAGTAAGAGGTCGTCGTTTCTGCATGGCAACGGTCCCTTGTTTAGGCGCTTGCGTCCTTGAACTTGATCCAGGTAGGAACTGCGAGCGAGGCGATTCAGTCACCAAAGGTCGCGGGACGTATTCAAGATCTTTCCCAGCTTCGGGCAAAGGAGTGGAATCATCCACCTCTCCTGCAGGGTAGGGGATAAACTTTCCCGATGCTCTCATGCCGCCCGGCACAAGCCTAATTGTCCTCGAGTCGATCAGGTCCTGAATCTTATTCCGGAGAGCCTTACATGTTTCAACATGGTGCCCTGGTGCTCCTGAGTGGAAATCACAACGTATGCTGAGATCAAGATCTGGTGACACGTCATCTGGCGGATCTGAGGTCCGAAGCTTGAGAACACGGTTCTGAACCAACAGTGGCAACAGCTGGGCATAACTCACAGGTATTGGGTCCACAGCTCTATCAAGTAGCTTCTTCTTTTGACTATAACCTCCAGGGTTATTCTGAGATGCTTGGCGCGGCTGCTGACGAGACAGGTCTCGAGCTTCATGCTGTGTAGAGGGTCCATGAGGTCCCCTTGGCTTCAGCACAGGTGGCACTGACGGTAACGGAGGAAGCACTTTGGGCTCCACCTTGGGTGCTTGACCACTCTCCTTATTTAGCATACTTCTCACCACTCCCATGAGAAAGCTCAACTGATTCTGCAGCTGCTGATTCTCCTCTCTGAGTACTTGCTGGTCCAGACGCACTGCCCGTATGTCATTCATGACCTGCCCCAATTGGCTTCGGATTTTCCCCAGTTCAGCTTGTACCTGCTCCATTAGTCTGAGTTGCTCGATTCTGAGTCAAAACCTGCAAACACAAGGGTTAGAAGACAAGCCCCGACTTCTGTCATGCAAGATGAATTATGCTAATGTCATGGGTGTCTGTACGTTTAGGAGATCACCCCTAATTCTGGTGTCAACGTGCCAACATAGTGTCACTGCAATGATAAGACTGGATCCATTCATGGAAGAAAATATCTCATCTTGCTCGGGACACCAGAATCAGGGTACGAAATGCGCCTGCAGCACAGACACATGCTAATGGAATGCAAACATGAATATGCAATAATGCAAAATGCAGGCATGCAATAATATATCCAGGTGGCTGCTGTGGAGATTCGGTGTCAACAGTCACTGATGAGGAGGAAACCCCGGTGTAAAACCACTGATCTGATCGGCTGAGAATAACCATCTGATAGGATCGAGATCAAAATTCTGCCCTGACAAGAATAAGCGCCTGATAATAAAGACCCGGGATGTATGATCAGAAAGCGTCTGCTGATGAAGTCTTCAGACCCCAAATCAAAAATCTGCCCCCTCAAGAACAAATGCACAGCTGCTGATGAGACCTTCAGACCCCACTCAAAATCTGCCCTATCAAGAACAAATAACATCTGCCGATGAGGTCTTCAGACCTCACTCAAAATCTGCTCTGTCCGGAACAAACCTCTGGTGATAATACTCTGATCGAAACCTGCTCTATCAAGAACAGACAAACACCCGATGATAAGATCCTTTGATCAAACCCTTGCTCTATCAAGAACATATCTGCAACTGAGAACCCATCATAACTGATTCACTGTCAAGAAAACCAGGTAGTCTGGAGGTCAAAGTTTCCTGCAATATCCCAACCCCACTCACAGGTATGGACCTAATCCACAGACAAAGGTACGGCATCCTATGCGGTCATCAGCGTCACAGACTTTCATGAGTGACGATGCGATTCCCAGAAGGAGTGGCATCATCAAGTCATGAAGAGGCCTCACTTAGCTGACTTCCAAATGATCGGTCCCCAGAGTCGACAATCCTCACGTCTGGACTCCCCTCAGATCCTCAGGACCGGAAAGGAGCACCTCTGCAAGAATCTCGTCTGAGCGCAGATTTTCGTAGGGAACTGTGCCTGCTCAGCAGACAGGTTCGTCTACTACTTCTCCGCAACTATATCTAGGTGTGTACTCAAGCCCAGATCCGGCTTTTCACTCACAGTAACATCCCTCTCCCACAGCAGCACATCTAATCATATCAAACTGGAAATAAAATGCGGGAAATAAAATGCGGGAAGTAAAATGCGGGAAATAAAATGCGGGAAGTAAAAATGCGATAAATAAACGCAACCCAACAAGCAAACACACAAACGATAGGATTGACTCTCATAGGGAACCAGAACCAGAGATTCTGGGTTCTGTCCCCAGCAGAGTCGCCAGCTGTCGCTTGCGCGAAAATAAGGTGCCGGCAAAACAGAAGAGTCGCCACCTTTCGTTATTTATCCCTCAGAGCGGGAAAGGAAACGATCGGAAAAACCTGACGAATAAGGGTAAGACAAGGTCATCGCAACCATTGTCTGGGTTCGGGAGTCGGTTACGCAAGGGGAAGGTATTAGCACCCCTCACGTCCGTCGTACTCGACGGGATCCTCGCTTGTTTGTTTACTTGGACGGGTTGGTTATAATCTATCTACCTATCAAGGCTGGCTGAAAAAGAAAAGAAAAATGACTCGGCAAAGCGTCGCGCTTTATGCCTACGTATTCCCATCAGAGAATGAGAAATCAGAGTCAACGTAGTTCGCCTAACTACGGGTTACGGGGGAAAGGTTGCTCGCTAGGATGTCGCATCCTATGCCTACGTACTTTCATCTGGTATGAAAGATCAGAGCAAACGTAGTTCGGCTAACTACGGGAAAAATGGCTCAACTAGGAGGGAGACTATCAAGTCCTACTGTTATCATGCCATGGATTCATCCTATGGTTGAGGTTTGAACAGGGAACTCCTAGAAGTTGTCATGCATAGGTTTCAACCTAAAAGTCTATCATCAAATCCTCATCAGAGGAAATGAGAGTCCTAAGGGATCATGTCAATGATACACCAAAACATACAAAAGCATCAGCTTTAACAGTAAAATGCATGCAATGCAAGTGAGGGAGGAAATGTGTGTGGGGTTTCAGCCTCCACAAGCTCGTCTCGACCTCAAGCCAGTCATGAAATAACAGCAATCATACTGAAGATAAACCACATACTATCAAGCAAAGAACAGATAAAAGGGATGAAGTGCCAACAGGCAAACAAACACACATGCTTGAGAAAGAAAGAATCTACTCTCTAATCCTAACCCTAATCACAGAATCTGAATCAAATCTAAGCAAAGCCCTAAAGCAGAACCTAACCAAAAGAAATCAATCCCAGTCTTCAAGCTTCAGAACAAGCTTACCAAAGACAGGGAGCTAAGCAAGCAGACTCATAGTGTCTTCCTCAGGAAAGCACTAGGAGGTGTATACTCAGGAGTCATACCCTATGTGGCTCAACCACTGTGATCAGTTTATATTCCTCCTCAGGAGAAATTAAACTCACAAGCAGGCTCCAACATCACTGGATATTTAGGAAATCCTATCTGAACTAGTGGAACTAAGTGAATAGACTCATAGGACCTTCCTCAGGAAAGTACTAGGAGGCTTCCACTTAGGAGTTGTATCCCATGTGGCTCAACAACAAGTGATCAGTTTACATTCCTCCTCAGGAGAAATTAAACTCACAAGTTGGCTCCAACATCATTGGATACTTGAGAAATCCTAGATAAACTAATGGAACTAAGTGAATAGACCCATAGGACCTTCCTCAGGAAAGTACTAGGAGGCTTCCACTTAAAAATCAAGACAAAACTCAATCAAAGAAAGGGATTCTTCATCTAAGCACAACCTAAACCCTAATTAGGATACCCTACATCTACCCTAATTAAACTAATCAAAATGTAATTCTAAAATCCTAGAAAAAATCCTATGGGGAAATATGATTCATCATCTAATTGCACAAAAAAGAATGGATAAAAAAACCTCAAGGAAGGTCCTAATATAATTCCTACAAAATCATATATCAACTAAAATAAGGAAAATACACTATGTTAAAGAAAATATCACTAAAAATTCCACATTAAAAATAAAATTCCATTTTTATTTTTATATTTTTCTACACAAAATCATCTAATCATAGAAAAAAGAAGAAGTCAAAAATCATTTTTTATCATTTATTTATGAATTAATCAAAACAGAAAAATATTAAAACAATATTAAAACAATTAAATCAATTAAAAGGGAGGGGGGGTTGGAATAGCAAGGCGCGCCAGATAAATTCAGTTGGGCCAGATAAAAGGGGGGTGTGGATAGAAGCCAGCAAGCCCAAGCGCGGTTTAATGAAACGACCGCGTTTCAATTATTTGAATCTTTCCCTCCATTCTTCAGACTCACTCACAGCCGTTGGATTAACATAACAAGTCAAATATTGAGACCAAATCAATGGACCTCCTTCATCGTCCCAAACAAAACTAGGGTTTTCAGAAACCCTCTCCTCCATGCCCTAATCTTCCTCTCCCTCGTTCTCTCTGCTCAGGCCACGGTTTAACACGATTCCAAAATGAAAAATCCTCTACTACTCAAGAGCAACACAACCATACGCGCACTTTCCCCTAACTCGCCCTAGATAATCCTAACAGAAGACATCAAGATCATGGTTCCACCATGTTCACCTGAGATCGACCATGGTGAAACTTCAACCTAAGGATCTAACCCTGCTCTACATGCTACCCTAGTCAATCTGACCTAACTCATGCTAATCAAAACGCCCTAAACAACTAGTTCTTGAAGATCAAAGAATCACTCACCTGCCATGAAACCTCACGCAGAGCTCTCAAACTCTCAGAAATTGATCCTCTATCCTAGCACATTAATTCTACACCTAAAGAATGAACTAAAACTAAACAAATTAAGAGGTATAGGGAGGAGAAAGAACTTGTCAAGTAATGATGGAAGGTGCTCGTGGAGGAGGTTGCAAGCCTTGTAATTGCTTCAAGATGATCCTATAATGGTGAGAAACTTTCTGTTTGCACTTGTGATGGTGGAGAAGGTCTGCAATGGAAGAAAACCAAAGTTGCTTCAACTTGAAGAAACCTCTTCAATGGATGCTTCTCTCTCTCTCTCTCTCCTCTCTGAATCCTCTTGCTATCACCAACCTTGAACACTATGAAGATCATCCTTCTTATAATGATGGATGGAAGAAGCTGGATCCTTCTAGAATCATCTAGAAAAGTGTGGAAAGTTCTTGAAAATCTCATGTGGGGACAAGTTGAATTTCTCATCTTCCATGCCTTATGCCTTGCCATTTAGTCTTAAAGTATCTTTACATGAGATATTGAGAAGGGATGGGTGAAAAACAAGCTCATCTTTGGCTTGTGTAAGGTTTTTCAACATTGCCTTCTTTTTCAAGTAACAACTTTTCAAAGCATCACCCATTTTAAGGCTCCAAATCAAAATTCTAGCTAAACCAATGTTCTCAAAATGGTTTTTCCAATCAAAATGATATATTGGATGACCTATTTTGGATTTGTGGATCTTCCAAATCACTTTTCAATTTCAACTTTTCAAACTTATATGCCATTTTTAGTTCATTTTGGACCAATCATGTAATCTCATGCTATGAGCTTTTCCAACAATTTGTGACCTTCTTTCTAGACTTAAAATCACATTTTGAGCAACTTTCATGTTTTGAGTTTTTCCATTTGAGGCTTGGAAATAGGAGTTTTAGGCATTGGATAAAATGACCTATAACTGACAAATGACCAAAATACCCCTGTCTTGTTCAAACCATAAGTTGAGTTCCACAAATCCTATCAAGGACTTCTACCACTCAAATTAAAGCTAAGAAGATCCTCTTCAACATTCATGTTGACCAAGAAATCATAGGAATCATCCTACTAGGGCAAAAGTTGTCTGCAAGTTGGGTGACTTTCAAGGACCCAGATTCACACACCTCTGCTGACCTGTAATTTGTCAAAACCATAACTTGAGCTCTGCAACTCCTATCAAGGACTTCCACCACTCAAATTAAATCTTAGAACAAGCTCTACAACATTCATGTTATGGGGAAGGTGAGATATCAATCACATCTTGAGCTAAAACTGCCTGGAAAATAGGGATCAAATTAGGGTTTTTCACTGACAATCCTTGGAAACCCTGACTTGAAACTTCTCAAACTCCTCAATCATGATGAGTTGGTCTAGGAATCATCTTTATAACATCTCTATACATCATTCCATGATCTCATGGCCCTTGGATTAGGTCTCAACCTTCTCCAAATTTTCAGTTGACTTAGGTTTGACCCAGTCAAAACCCTAATTCTACCATTCATGGTTGAATCTTCTGAACTCTTACACAATGACCTCTCTGGGATTCATGAAGGCTATCAAGACATCCCACAGGCATTCTCAAAACATCAAGTTTCTTCTCAAAGTCTCAGAATCATCTGAGGGGCACCCACAACTCTCAAGCTATGAAGCACACAACCATGGTTTCAATCCACTTCTTCTGAGGATCTCTTGAACTTTCTGATGAAGGTATCAACTTTCAAACACTCAATGAATAAATAAATGTTGGTCAAATTTTGGGGTGCAACAATATGTTCCATGTGAATGTGAGCAAATATTTTATGCCATAGCCATGAATCATTATTTTTCGCCATAACACATTTTACCTTCAAAGAAAAATCATCAAGGGAAATCATGAATCTATTATTTTTTCTTTTACCTTTGGGTTTTACCTCATCAGTGACTTCGTCTTCTATCAAGCATTCATCCTTAGTGAACTTGATTTTGAAGCCTTTGTCACAAAGTTGGCTTATGCTTAGAAGATTGTGCTTTAGTCCTTCAACATAAATAACATTTTCAGTGGACGTGAAAGGTGGTGCTCAAAATTTTCCTACGCCAATAATATTTCCTTTATTGTTATCTCCATAAGTAACATAACCCTTGACCTTAAGTACTAGATTTGAAAATTTGTGAATGTCTCCTGGCATATGCTTCGAACAACCACTAGCAAGATATCACAAATTAGAAGTGGTCTTCAAGCATACCCATAAAACAAAATTAGGTTTTATTAGGTACCCAAATTTCCTTGGGTCCTTCATAATTAGTACCTTTCTTTACCCACACATAATGCCCACTTGCAACACTAAAGTTTTTAACATAGCAAGCATTAGGTATATGGCCAACAATACCACAATAAAATTAAGTAGGTTCAAAATTGTTTCTATATCTAGGAACATAAGATTTTTTTTAGTAAATATTTTCCTTTTAGGATAATGATGAACAACTTTCGGTTTGTTCACTTTCTCTTTGGAAGATTGGTTACTAACTTTAACAAAGATGGTTTTATTAGTACTTGGTTTGGAAAACTTTGAATAACTAAGTCCACTCTTATCATTTGAATATCTTTGTTGACTAAGGACACCTTCCAACCCAATTTGTCCTTTCTCAAATCATTCTAGAACTCTTTTTAATTGGACAATTTGGAAAGAAAGTGATTCACAATTTTTACATACAAAATTATATTTTTCTTCACTAATAATTTTTTGTTTCTCATCTTTTGCATCTTTTTCCATAGTTTCAACTTTTTCTTCTAAATATGTAATTTGTTTCTTTTGTGAAGATATTGTTTTATACAAAATGTTGCATTCACTTAAGAGTTCATTTATTGCATCTTGTGCATCATTATCATAAAGAGAAAATACACTACTAACCTCATCATCTTCAACATCAGAGTGGTGTGAAGCCATTAATGCTAGATTTTCCCTTTCGCCACTTTTCGACTCGGATGATAAACTTGTATCATTATCTTCCCATTCAATATAAGCCTTTTTATTATGTCTCCTTTTTGCCTTTGAATCCACCTTTCTTGGAGAGTTTTGGACAATCGGGTTTTATATGACATTGCTTACCACATTCATAACATGTGACATCTTGTGTTGAAGTGGAAGCCTCCTTTTTCTTGAAATGTTTCTTTCTTTTTGAATAACTAAAATTTTTGTCATTTTTACCAAGAAATTTACCAAGTCTCCTTACAAGGAGCATAAAGTTTTCATCTTCCTCTGGTGCATCATCATCTTGATCTTCTTTTAAATATACTTTCAACGTGATACCCTTGGATTTCTTTTCTTGATGTTCATATTTTTCAAGTTGTCCAAGTTCTAATTCATGTTCTTGGAGTTTTCCAAATAATGATGCGAAAGTCATGGTAGAAAGATTTTTCCTTTCCGATATTGCCGTTACTTTTGATTGTCATTCTCTAGTCAAGGATCTTAGTACTTTAAGGTTTAATTCATCATTGGGAAAAATTTTACCAAGTGCAATCAAGTGATTTTTTAAATGAACAAATCTCTTTTGTAATGCAACGATGGATTCTTCAAGCTGCATTAAAAAAATTTCATATTATTGACTTAATGTATTCAATCTTGATCTTTTAAAAATTTAGTGGTTCCTTCATGAGTTCCCACCAAAGTTTCCCAAATTTCTTTTGCGGATTTACATTGTGATATATAGAAGAACTCATCCATACTTAACGCAATTTGAAGAATGTTGATAGCTTTCTTTTCATTAAGAATTCTTTTCTTGTCATCTTCATCATAAGAACTTTTAAACTTTGGAGTTTCAACACCATTTAAAACACTCATTGGTTGATGTGGACCATTTTCAACAGTTTCCCAAATTCCTCCCCCTTGTGCTTCTAAGTGTGCTCTCATATGGATTTTCCAAAATTCAAAATATTCTCCAGAGAATAGAGGGGGCTTGTTGCTACTACCGCTATCTTGGAAAACCGGGTTTGCGCTAGTGGAAGCCATACTGGATCTGTTGAAACAAGTTACCTATAACATGCTCTAATGCCAATTGTAAGTTAAGATTACACCCAAGAGAGGGGGGGGGGTGAATTAGGTCTTAGAATTTTTTCACAATTTTTGACGGTTTTATGTTTTACTTTCCTAAGTGATTACTATGTGATGAAAACACTGTAAATGCGGAAAGTAAACGACACAAGGATATATCCTGGTTCCCCTCACAATCTGAGAGAACTCCAGTCCTCTTTCAACATGAAAGAGATTTTTAATAATGTTCGGACTTAGACAAGACTCTTCCTAGCCTTTCTATACAAACACTAACAAATCACACCAAGAACAACCTCTTGGATTTTTCACTAAATCCAAAACGAGAACAATTCTCTCACAACGGACCTCTTGTTTCCACAAGTAGGACAACAAGGAATACAACTTCACAATTTTATTTCCAACAATCCTGGAAAAATAAAATGTTATAAACAATGTACAATTTGAATTTTTATAAGTATTGATATGAAGATTACAATGTATCAATTTTTAGATTGATCTTCTTTTCCAAGAAAGCAATTTAAAATGATATAAAAGTGCTAAAGTGTTTATGGATAATAGAGAAATTTTTTGACTTGATATGAGAACAGTGTGAAGAAAAATTTCAATGAAAGTTTAAGAATCAAAACACTTTGTTTGAAAAAATGAGGGAGTGAAAGTTATGCTTAATTGCAATGGAAAACTTAAGGAATGAAATATGAAAATGATGGTATTTATAAGTGAATTTACACCTGTTGAAGTGAGTAAAAATACTAAACAATGCAATGATTCAAGGTATAAAACAATGACAAGAATAAAACAATGAAATCTGAAAAATGGCACTGGTTCAGTGATGTAACTGGTTACCTCAATTGTATGATAAATAATTTCGAAAAAACTTGGTCATGTAATCGATTACCTGAATGATGTAACCGATTACATCAAGAAAAAATTGCCCAGACACAAAAAGGGACAGAACATGCCAAAGCTCATGTAACCGGTTACCTCATTTATTTAACCAATTACATTACTGAAGGATGAGAAAAAAACTTTGAAAAAAAATATGTGAAACACAAGACCAAAGAGATTAACATACGTGGATGTAAATGAATCAATGTTAAGAATTTTTTTAGCACTAGAATATCAAAGATTAAATAGGAAACTTGTACCATTCTTGATAATCAATTAAACAAATTTAGTCTTCATGAAAGTTGAATCTTTTTCTCAATATTTGTCTTGATCCAATGTACACATGTTGACTTCATCAAAACACAAACTTTAAAAAGGCTTGACTTCACAGACCGCTCAAGGAACAATACCTTTTTCAAGAATTTTCTTATGCACTAATATGCTTCTTACAAGCTGATTACACAGATGAAGTACATGAATACCTAAGTGTTTCTAAGCAAGATATAACAATAACTCCTTGCTTCCTAATACAGAAAACTATCTAAAGAATGAATCTTTGAGAGATTATAAAACATTAGTTATATATTGCTTAGAAGCTTTCTTGATGAGCACTAAGGCTTCATTTCATGAGCTTTTAGCTTCTTTTGATTAACTCTTTCTTGGGTGTATAATACTTCTTCCAATTTAACCATCAAGATTAACTAAGGTACTATGCTTCACTTATTGATGTTTCACTTGACTAATTTCACATGGCTTCAGCATGTTTCATCGTTGTACGAACTTCAATTGTTTGCTTCGGCTTCGTCTTCATTTAGCTTTCTTCATTTAGGCTTCAGCTTGTAGCATTTTCTTCAGCACTTTGGCTTTGCATAGTAGTGTGCTATCATCAGTAACTCGCTAACTATATTGTTAGCAAATCAACAATTCTTCAAGCCTCTTGATCTTTAATTTTTACAACTTGAGAGAATAGATCTGTTGAAGGGTATTCTTGGAAACATATTCCAACAACAATATCCCAACGTTCAAGCGTAGGTGTTACGGTGGAAATAGGATACCAAACTATTAATTAGTTTAAATCACAATTCTTAATTCACAACCGCTCTTTGATTTATCCGAAGGAAAAGGTCAAAAGAGGGAAAACCTATTTTTGCATCGTAAACACAATGCGGGGAGAGACCTAGGTAAGGGGTTGGTTAAGCTTAGGGAAGGTACTAGCACCCTAAACTTTTGTAGTACTCTACAGGAACCTCTTGTTTATTGTATGCTTTTTTTTATTTTATTATCTGTTTGATGTATATATTGAGCTAAGGGATGGAGTGACCTAAAAGACCTAAGGGTTATTCCTAAGTTTACTCGGCAAGACGTCGCATCTTGTGCCTACGTATTCTGGATAGGGAATAGAATCAGAGTAATCGTAGTTCCCCTCGAGAGGGAGGTTAGAAACTTCTTGACTGTGGTCAAGGTTTCAATGGGAGTAAGCATTTCTTAAGGAAATGCTTACGTGGAGTCTTGAAACTCCTATTTCTATGTTGAATTTGTAAATTGAAATGAAAGGGTAAATTAGGGATTCCACGGCGGGAAACCCTAAACAGAGTACGACGACTCTTTGACCTAACCCTAGGGTAAAGGGTATTTTAGTCCACGGCGGGATGCCTAGGCTAATTAGGGTTTGAAACGGCTGAAACTAGGGTTATTGACTCAGCGGTCAAACAACTGGACCTGATTCCTTCACAGGGAAACATAACGGAAAAACATGCAATCAAGGCAAAATACTATATGGCAGAAATCAAAATGCGGAAAGTAAAGAAAGCGTCGCGACAATCACTCACGTAAATTACAAATCTCCAAACAAATAAAATAACCGTGACCATGGCCTTGTGTAAATTACATCCATGGAACAAAAACGAACAAATGAAATAATAACGTGTTAAAACAAACAAATTAACGAGGGTTAGACAAAAATAAAACGGCCAAAACAAGAACTTACATTTTTGCATTTTTGTTTAAAAGAAAGGTTAATTGAAGGAGAAAATAGGCAACTTTGATGCTTTTGATTTAAATAAAGAAAATGTTTTTATTTTAAAGTTGTATTAAAGAAAAATTATGTGTTAATTTTATTAAGGGAATTGATTTTAATTTTATTGTAAAAAATATTGTAATTAAAAAATGCTTTGATAAAAAATGTCAATGATTTCAAAGATGCTTTAATTTTGCTACTAAATTAATTACTAACTAATAATCCTAATCCTACTAAATTAATTAAACACAAACTAAAATACACACAATAAAACGAGAAGAAATAAAAATGAAAAACGAAAAGAGGACGTGGATTCCGTTGATTATTCATTCCCAAGTTTCAAAGCCCTGTTCCCCCTCCCCTTTGCTCGCCGGCGGCGCCCTCTTCCGGCAGAAGGCGTCTCCCCCACATTCGAGCCTCTTTCTGTAAGTACAACCTTCTTCACCTATGGCCACGGGTTCATCATACGGCGACGACGGACATGGCTCGCAGATATTCTCGGTGAGCTTCCGACCTTTCAACCGCAACAATAAAAAAATAGTGAACCGGAACAAGCTGTGAAATAGAAATCAAATTACCGGCGGCGAGAAGTTAATCAGGTGCGTCGTCGTAACTATCGTTGCGGTTCTTCAGTAGTCTTCAACCTAGATGATGCGTATTATATGTGAAGTTCGAATCTGAAGCTTCCTTCTATCGAAACCGTATGCGGCCGTCACCCCGTGTTGTGAATCACCTTTTCTCCGTATTATTACTTTGTTGCCGTCAATTTTCCTTACCGTGAAATCCTCGGGCCTCCTCCTTTTAGGGTTTCTTCTGGACCCTTTTATACTGCTGCATAAAAACCCTTTTAGCTATTGTTGGGCCTGGATTCAATTCATTGTTACGATTTTCTTATGGTGGGTTTGTGGCTACTTTTCAGGGCTTTGGTTTGACCTTACTTGGAGCAGAAACCTGGGATATTGCTGCGAATTTTATGGCTGAGGGTTAGGAATAGAGATGCGGGCGTTTTTCTGTTGCTTTTAAATTTGGTCTTGCTGGTGTTATTGTTGTCGCATTTATTGTTGCTGCTGATTGGATAATTGTGGCTTAAATACAACCATATCCCCAGGAAAAAGCATCCCTAATCAACCGACATGCTTTGTCAGAAACTGCGAGTAGCAAAGTCTATGATGGCAATTGAATAGCTACACATAGCTTCTTTTCTTGGTGTTGACGCATAACTCCATGGAAGCTACGGGAACTGGTTTCACACTAATAGTAGTAGGAATTACAGTCCCAGCAGGTATTAGTTGTCGGTTTGTGATAGATCCATTCACTGATGGTAATGTAGTTGGACAGCAGGACAAGATATGGAAGGTTGGCTTCAGTTGGTAATTGCCTGTTATCCTTTCAGCTCAATGGGTAGTCCCCAAGCATTAAAGCCAGCGAGAAGTATCAGCCCTGATGAGATGAAACTTTTATATGAATTATTCCTGAAGCAGAGGCTTGTTGCTGAAGTATCTGCAATGACCAACCAGCTTCCAGTAGTGCAGATGCTGCTATCAAAACTTATGGCTGTTTCAGTAGGTTATTGCTGGAATGATTTTAGTGAAGAAGATTGGGAGTTTCTGTTGTCTAACCTAAGGTGTTGGATTCAATCAGTAGTTGCTATGGTGGAGGATGTAACCAAAAATGTAAATGGTTTAGTTGATAATTCATCTGATAATTTGGATGAAATGTGTAAAAAAATTGAGAAAATTATTTTGATTTCAGATCCTTTTCCCATTAAGATTTATGAAAATTCCATTTTATCATTTTCTCTTTTCCGTAAGCATTGTAAACATCAACAAACTGAAGACACAAATAATTCAAATACAATGAAAACAGAAAAGTTGGACTCTGCTGAAGATCAGATTGTAGAAGGTATACTACGCTTACTATTTTGTACTGGCATATCTGAGGCTATTGCAAATGCATACTTCAAAGATTCACTCTGCTCTACACTCTGCAATTGCGGAACGTATACTGGTGTCTGCAACGGGTAAGGATTACTGGCTACCGCAAGGATACAGTGCATGTGCATATCTGCATTCTGCTGATCTGAGTCTCCACTTTGAGTAAGATTAAGAGATACCAGAACCTCTTTCTAAGAATGATGATGCAAATAAGATAGGGTTGTAAGAATATTAGGTCCTGATTCCTCACTTGAAGAACTGGCGAATTTTATCAGTGTCGCTTAAGCGGTAAAACTGAAGACACTCTTCTGTCTCGCTGCGTTGCTTTTAAGACTTCTGAAAGTAAGAACATCTGTGAATCCTTCATGACTTAGCCGGTCTTACGTATTTGGAAAGATCTCAGAATATATCATAGGTCCCAATCCTTGGTCATGGTGGTGGTCATTTTTCATTGAAATGATGAATATGCACTGAAACCAAACTCAATCCCTCTAAAACGCGGAGGAAAACACACCGAATTTACAACGACTTCCCTCTGTCCGTGCACCTTTTTCGACGACGTTGACTTTTCATTCCTCTCCGCAAGCTGCATCTGATACCTCATCATTGTGAGGTTGCCTCAAATTATTCCTCTGCTGCTTTAGCTTGTTTATCAGCAGAAGAACTACCAAGCTGTTTGTTAAGACTCTCCAGATCATTGGCTTTAACACCACCGCCTGCCATAGTGATGGCTTTGACCATGCTATCTTCCTTTACTTTTACAACCTGGCCTTTTTCTTTAATTGAGCCTGAAGGCACACCAACATGGTCTACAACGACTGATGGAATTGCATCATCAGTCTTCATATATGGTGTCACCTCTACAGCCAGCCCTCACTTAGGCATATCCCTTTGCAGTAGCACGGGTTTTGATTTCCCATTTCCACCATTTAAAGTTGTTTGCTCTTCTGTTGACTTGCAGGTTCGGCGAAAGCAACTCGGAATCGAAAAATAAGAAGTCAAAGACACTTTAGGATTTTATAGAAATTCAGGAGAGTGTAATTAATTTGTATTTTCCTTCATCCCTGGATATTGTATTGAACTAATAATATCAATGAAATCAATATTTTATTATTTAGATATGGCTACCAAAATAATAAAATAGGAATTCTATTTTTCCAATAATTCGAATTTCTCACTCCAAATTATCCGACAAAACCTTTGTGTAAGTTTAACCAGATAAATCTACGTAATGGAACTTGTCTGATTACCACAACGTCTGGCCCTCAACCACTGATCTCAACCAAACTCTTGCAAGTTGATTTGTATCTGATACTACAAGTGAACATGGTCTTGACCAGACACGCAGAGAAACTTCGCCTACACGGTAAAACCGAAACTGCCTGAAGAACCTTTGATGACAACTTAAACTCACGAACTGTTAATAAATATGACTTAATGACCATTTCGCCCTTCCCTATTAAACTGCGCACCGCGTGATTTTTCCTGCAAAACCAACAGACTACACAACCTGTTAGCGATTAGTTAAAATGCAATGCCAGATGAAACGATAAATCTTAGGGCAAAATTTGGGGTATTACAGTTGCCCCTATTTAAATAGCTTCACCTGATGATTGGAGCGACGTAGGCTCGAGAAATCATGGTGAAAGAGATTTAAATATAGTTAACCGAAAATTTTGCCCTTAGATGCAGTGATATGCAATGCTATGGACAAAGCGAGACGAAATATAATGTTGACAATGCCATGAGTATAGTATGATGCGCATGCTGGAATGATAAAATGCGGAATGCGGACGACCCGACGACACAGGGGACAGACACCACGAACAAACCACACTGGGGAATATGACGCACTAGGGAAACTGCACGACACAGGGGACTCTAAAATGATGGCCAACCGGCTCTAGCACGACTTTTAGACAAGGAAAGGTAAGAATGAGATCCACAATGGAGATGACACAGGTGAAACGGCCTCCACTAGGGAACACCGAGAGTAAGTGTTCAACAGGTTCAGGCGTGACTGACCGATACTCTAGGGTACAAATAAAACTAAATATGCACGATGGTAGGATCGATTAACAAGATGCTGGAGCATTGAGCAAAGAATAACATTCGAGCTTCTGGAACTTCTCCCTCGTGACACGATCAAACGGAATTTTTGGAAATCCGTAGAAGATATACAGGGTACAACCCGGCGGTATGCCAAAATAAATGGTCTTAAATATGAAACGCCCGGATAAGCTTTCTCGAGAGAACTGCCACTTATCATCAGAAAGGACTTTTATGCTAAACTGGATAAGCTCTCAAATAAAGAGATTGCCACTTATCTGTGGATAATAGCTGAAAAATTGATTGATTGATTGATGAGCTCCGCTGGAGGGATTGTCACTCATCTGGTAAATATCCCTCTTCATATCTAAGGTCGATGCCTGAAATACGATTCGGATTCTTCTTTTACTAAAGGGTAAAACGAACTTCTTCATAATTCAAGATCGGTGCGCTCCTGAACATGATTCAGTTCAAACCTCCATGTACTTCCATCATGAAAAGGAAAATGGAAGCCCAGCTGCTTGACGGAGATGGCCATTTGCTGCAAGTCATAACGAAGATAGGATAAGCTCCTCAGGAGAGAAATACCATTTTGATAGGCTTCTCGGGTGAGAACTGCTTGTAGAGGTGGTAACAGGTAATGTAAATTGTAATGAAGATTGTAATGAAGGTTGTAATGAAAGAACAGTGTAAATTGTAATGAAGGTTGTACTGAGCTCCTTGTACGAGAAGATCAATTGTAGAGTGTAATGAAAAATTGTAATGAAAATTGTAATGAAGGTTGTAATGAAAGTTTCAAGGTAAATTATAATGAAGGTGGTAATGAAATTTGCAAGGTAAATTTTAATGAAGGTTGTAATGAAAGCTGCAAGGCAACAGAACTGGGCTAGAAAGAACTGACAAACAAGTCTCCATTGAGGAAACAAACTCGAGCGGGACTATCTTACCTAACGCGGAAAGGTAACTGAAATAACCATCGTCCACGAGGGATGAACTCGGTGGGGAAACTGGAAACAAATGAGTATTATGTGCTTAGGGTTGACGATCTACTCGGAGAGAGCGGACAAACTCAGTTACTCGGCGGTAACGATAAAGGATGATGACAAATAACAGACAATGTAGATGCTAATGCATATGCCAAAGTGTACGCTAATGTGTATGTTAATGTATATGACAATGTCATGCGATGAGCATGCAATGCTTAGACTTATGCATATGCTGACAAAACAGATGAGAGAGGAGACATGAGATGAAATAAACATCTCGACGGGAATACCCGGCGACCTCTGCAACAATACGTCTATCGGAGGGATAGAAAAAGTTGATGGTAGAACCAAATCTGGCTTCAAAGCTTTAACTTCCCCGGGGAGAACATAATCCACTTGAGGATATAGTATCAGGATTTCCTTATGGGGATACGATATAACTTCACGGGAGAGTATGATATCATGACTTCAACTGGGGATCTATGACCTCTGCACGAGGATACGATGTCATGACTTCACGGGAGGGATTGCTATCATGAACCGTAATCAGCCGAAGAACTCTTGGGATCAGAGACTTACGGGGATAAAATAAATATCCGCCTCATGGGGAAGATGTGGAGCTAGGCGACTTCATAAATGAAAGTGTAGCAACTTCCTGGGAATAATACCTCGGCTTCCTGGGGCTACAAGGTACACCCGACTGAGGATAAGATATATCAAACTTCCCTGCGGAGAGTTCATTAGACCTAATGGGGAGAAATCAACAGACCTTCCTGGGGAAGGTATCTTGACCTCTTGGTGAGAATATGGCAATCTCCTGGGAGGTATTCTTGAGGAAGGTAGTGCAATTTCACTGAGGAACAGGTGATCCTACTGAGAATGGCTCTTCAAGAACGTATATCACTTGGAGGATACCGGGGATATCCCTGCAGTCTTGAGAGTCATTGGGGATTTATCGGACGGATCCCAAAAGTGTTGTCAGCTTAAAGTCTTGCTGGGGACTATTACTGGGAAGATGCTGGTAACGAACAAATGCTTATGCAACAATGAGACTTACCGGGGAGTGAAGAGACCCCTCACAGATTTCCATAAGTCAAAGCGATTTTCAATTCCAAATGTATTTTCAAGAAAATTATTTTTTTCTTTTTGTTTTGAAAACACTTTTCACGTTCAACATTTATTAACAAAAGCAAATTGCATAACAAAAATAAAATGGAGATAATGTGCACAAAGAAATTGAATAGCAAAAGGCAAATTTTATTGAAGAATGGTAGCTTGCTAAAGGCATAGCTCCATGGGAAATTACAATTTGAGATTGGCAATGGATTTCTAACGACTAAGACTACCCACAACCTTGCTTCTGAAGAGAGCGATGGGATTTGAAAATGGATTTCTGTAAATGCGTCTGCAATGCTCAGTGTCGTCCGATGCAGTGAAATGCCTTTGTCCCTAACTTTTGCCCGGACCGCCCTTTCGGGTTTTCAATCCACCGGGACACTCATTTTTGCCTAAGCCGCCCTTTCGGGTTTTCAACTTAGCGAGCCATATTTTTTTTAATTGTTTTATTATTTTTTATTCTTTAGGCATAATATTTTCGGACTGCATCGGAATTCACAGGATGTGCGGGCTCTTCTCCATCCATTGTTGTAAGAATTAGCGATCCTCTAGAGAAAACTGTCTTAACAACGAATGGGCCGTCGTAATTGGGCATCCATTTCCCGCGCATGTCTTTGTGAACTGGCAAGATCGTCTTGAGTACAAGTTCTCCCTGTTGAAACTCACGGATTCGGACTTTCTTGTCGAAGGCTCTCTTCATCCGTTTCTGGTATAGCTGACCATGACACATAGCTGTCAAATGCTTCTCGTCGATGAGATTCAGCTGGTCCAACCTATCTTGAACCCACTCGGCTTCATCTAGATTGGCTTCCCTCAATACCCTTAAGGAAGGTAGCTCAACTTCAATGAGGAGGACGGCGCCCATTCCATATACTAATGAGAAAGGGGTTGCCCCTGTTGAAGTTCGGACTGTAGTTCTGTATCCATGCAAAGCGTACGGTAACATCTCATGCCAATCCTTGTAGGTCTTGACCATTTTTTGTAGGATCTTCTTGATGTTTTTATTAGCGGCTTCAACAACTCCGTTCATCTTAGGATGGTAGGGTGATGAATTATGGTGCGCAATCTTGAAGTGGTCACACAACTCTTTCATAGTCTTGTTATTCAGATTGGTACCATTGTTGGTTATGATTCGGCTCGGAATTCCGTAGCAGTAGATAATCTCTCTCTTGAGAAACCGAGCAACAACTTGCTTGGTCACGTTGGCATAGGATGCGGCTTCTACCCATTTGGTGAAGTAATCAATAGAAACTAGAATGAACCGGTGACCATTAGAAGCTTTCGGCTCAATTGCCCCAATCATGTCAATTCCCCACATTGAGAAAGGCCACGGTGAAGTCAAAACGTTCAATGGTGCCAGAGGTACATGCATTTTGTCGGCATAAATCTGGCACTTGTGACATTTCCTAGCGTATTGGATGCAGTTTGATTCTATAGTTACCCAGTAATATCCAGCCCTCAAGAGTTTCTTGGACATGGCATAACTGTTGGCATGAGTTCCGAATGTCCCTTCATGAATCTCCTGGAGTAACATGTCCGCTTCACGTCTATTAACACACCTAAGCAGAACCATGTCGTGGTTTCGTTTGTATAACACGTCATTGCTGATGAAGAACTTGGATGCTAGTCTTCTCAAAGTCCTTTTGTTAAGATAAGAAGCATCTGCTGGATACTCTTGCGTGAGAAAATAATTCTTGATGTCATGAAACCAAGGCTTTTCATCAATTTCATCTTCTTCAATCAACAAACAGTGGGCGGGTTCCATTCTACGCTCGATTCGAATGAGTGGCGCTTCATTGAAAAATTTGACCTTCCACATGGATGCTAGCATGGCTAAGGCGTCAGCAATATGATTCTCAATCCTCGGAATATGTTCGAACTTGATCTCATTGAAGTACTTAATCAACTCCACAATGTAGGCTTTGTAAGGGACCAGCTTCTCATTCTTGATTTCCCATTCACCTTTCACTTGATAGATAACCAACGTTGAATCTCCGCTCACTTCCAGCAGCTTGATTTGGAGGTCAATAGCTGCTTCAAGGCCAAGGATGCATGCTTCATATTCGGCGACATTGTTCGTGCATTCAAACTCTAACCTTGCTGTAAATGGGGTATAGCCACCTTTTGGATTCATCAGAACGGTGCCTATGCCATGCCCACTGTAATTGGAGGAACCATCAAACATCATCTTCCACCAGAGACCCGGTTCGGGACCATCCTCGGGCTCTGGTTCTGGCTCTTCAAAATCATCTACCAACATAATGTCTTCGTCTGGGAAGTCAAACTTAAGAGGCTCATAATCTTCGACTGGTTGGTCTGCAAGATAATCTGACAAGATACTTCCTTTGATAGCTTTCTGAAGTATGTACTGGATGTCATATTCTGATAACAACATGTACCAACGAGCAAGCCTCCCTGTCTGAGCAGGCTTTTCGAAAATGTACTTTATTGGGTCCATCTTCGAAATCAACAAGGTAGTGTGACCCATCATATATTGCATGAGACGCCTAGCAGCCCATGCCAGCACACAACAAGTCTTCTCCAACAGTGAGTAACGGTTCTCACAATCGGTAAACTTCTTGCTTAGATAATATATTGCATGTTCCTTTCGTCCGGTCTCATCGTGTTTCCCAAGTACACAACCCATAGACTTCTCAAGAACAGTGAGGTACATAAATAGCGGTCTTCCATGAATAGGAGGCATCAAGATAGGAGGCTTTTGTAAGTAGTCCTTGATCTTTTCAAATGCACGCTGACAATCAGGATTCCAATCAACAGTCTGACCTTTACAAAGCAACTTGAATATCAGCTCACAAGTAGCAGTCAAGTTAGATATAAACTTGGAGATGTAGTTCAAACGTCCCAGAAAACCTCTGACTTGGGTTTCGGTCTGTGGAGCCGGCATGTCTTGAATGGCTCGGACTTTATCAGGGTCTACCTCGATTCCTCGTTGGCTAACGATGAAACCGAGTAGCTTTCCAGATCTGACACCAAAAGTACACTTGGCGGGATTTAGCTTCAACTGATATTTTCGGAGTCGTTCAAACAGTTTCAACAGATGAACCAAATGTTCCTCTTCGTTATGAGATTTGGAAATCATATCATCCACATACACTTCGATTTCTTTGTGCATCATGTCATGAAAGAGAGCCATCATAACACGTTGATATGTTGCCCCTGCATTCTTCAAACCGAAGGGCATGACTTTGTAACAGAAGGTTCCCCAAGGAGTGATGAATGTAGTTTTTTCTCTGTCGACAGGATCCATCTTGATCTGAATATAACCGGAGAAACCATCCATGAATGAGAAAATTGCAAAGCTAGTTGTATTGTCGACAAGTGTATCAATATGAGGCAAAGGGAAATCGTCTTTTGGACTAGCCTTGTTCAGATCCCTGTAATCCACACACATTCTGACCTTAGCATCCTTTTTGGGCACAGGAACAATGTTGGCAACCCAATCAGGATACTTCACAACCGCAAGGAAACCTGCATCCAACTGTTTCTTAACCTCATCTCGAATCTTCAAAGCCATGTCAGGTCTCGTTCTTCGAAGTTTCTGCTTGACAGGCGGACATTATGGCTTAAGCGGTAGCTTGTGAACTACAATATATGTGTCTAAACCGGGCATATCTTGATACGACCATACAAACACGTCAACATAATCCTTCAACAGCTTGACCAATCTCTGCTTGACCTCTGCCCCAAGTACTGCACCGATCTTGACCTCTTTCTTGTCTTCATCTATGCCAAGATTAATCAAATCTACCTTCTCCTTGTACGGTTGAAGCTCTGTGTACTCGTACTCAACCAATCTCGTCAGTTCCGCGGGTACCTCAAAATCTTCTTCACCCTCATCTTCAGCTTGGTAAATGGGTGAATCCCAATCAGGAGAGACAATAGAGTCATCAGATTCAACAAGGGTTGTAATGTCACTGCATGTTGAAAGGCTTATTTTTATTAAATGTCCAATGAAAATGCGAGAGAAAATGAAAATGCTTTTAGTTTGTAGTTTTTGAGAAAGATTTCCAATTTCATTTTAAAAAGGTGAAAACGAAAAAACGCTAATGAAACAAGATGGAACGGGAACAAAATGCATTTATTAATAATCGTTTGAAATGAAAGGTGGCCCTACAAAGCGATCCAATAGCTTTGGGCAGAGTTATGGATTTGAACACATATGAAAAATTAAATTACTTTGACAATGGAAAAATGACTGGAATCTCTATAGCCTCCCAGTTGCTCAAAGTTGCGTCACTCTTGAACACCAGGCTGCTTAGGTCTTTATCTTCGTCACTGTTGCTGATGGCATTAACTTGAAAGCCTTCACGAACAAACACTTCTTGAAAAACCTTTGGACGCCCTTTGACAGATGCAGACACTTTCTCATGAGTTGGTCTGTAACCCAACCCGTAGCGGTCAGTCTTTGTCTTGATATTTATTACTTCTCCCCAACCTTCAGGAATGCCCCTATCGATCATTGATCTGGTACTCTTCAAAGATGCAAAAGATGGATTACTCTGGACTCCTGTAATTTCTTCGACTTCCACTAAAATAGCATTAGCAATATCGAGTGCTTGGAATGAAGTTTCCAAAGCGTCTTCGTCAGCCTCAATATATCGGAACGACGATAAGTTGCTAACCATTAAATCCTCCTCACCATGTATAATAACCAGCTTTCCATCAACTACAAACTTCATCTTTTGGTGCAAGATAGAAGTCACTGCCCCAACGGCATGGATCCAAGGTCTTCCAAGCAAACAACTATAATTGGGATTGATATCCATGACTTGGAAAGTGATATTGAAAACATGCGGACCAATCAGAATTGGAAGTTCTACTTCTCCAATCACAGCTCTACGAGAACCATCAAAATCCTTGACAATCAACGAAGTAGGCTTCACCATGGTCTCTTTATAGGCCAACTTGCTAAGAACTCTCTTGGGTAGGACATTCAAGGATGAACCGGTATCCACAAGTACTCTTGCTAGATTATCTTCCTGACACTTCACGGATATATGCAAAGCACGGTTATGATTTGGACGCTCTTTAGGTAGCTCTTCATTGCTAAAGTTGAGAGTATTACATGCGGTAATATTGGCGATCACACTATCAAACTGACCGATGGTAATATCTTGAGCGACATGAGCTTGCGTCAATACTTTCTGCAAAGCAGCTCTATGAGCGGGCGAGTTTAGTAACAGAGATAGAATGGAGATCTTTGAAGGAGTCTGATGAAGCTGATCAACAACTTTGTAGTCGCTTTTCCTGATGATCCTTAAGAATTCAGCGTCTTCATCATGGTTGGCTGCCTCTTTATTTTTATCTCTGGCAGGTATAACAGTGTTACTAGTTGTCTCTTTAGGTGGAGCCTCATCAAAACGGGGAGTGTACACGCGACCACTGCGGGTCATCCTGCTTGCCCCAGCTATATTAGTCACACTTTTACCATCGACCTTCACTTCTTCTCTTGGAATGACCTTCCCATATTCTTTGTTAATCGCGGTTACATTATACTTCCAAGGTACTGCTTTGGGATCACTGAATGGAAATGGACTTGGCTTTTGGATAATCAATGGTTTAGGCTGGTCCACTGTTGGAATGACAGGAGTCGGTATACTGAACACTGGCATGACAGTATTTTGTGCTGGCAGATTAAACACGGGCATCCTACCCCTTGGTTCAAGCAAGTTGAAGGTAGGCTCAATCGCGGCTACTTCTTTTGCCTTGTTAACTACTTGCAGGAAACCATCATCAATCAATCTTTGTACGTCTTTTCGAACCATAGCACAACCTTTATCACATCCTTCACAGCTCCTACAACTGGCATGGGAAACAGATACAAGCCTGCTTCAAACAGCTTTGAATGGAACGCCTTGAGCGGAGTCTTGATCTGAGCTACGTCAAGGATAAAATTCTCTTCAGGCGAAGTATCAATGGCGTTAACAGCCCCGTGGTCAGGCAAAGGGTTACTTTTGACATTGGGCGGAGGATCATTGAACGAAAAAATCTTCTTTTCCATCAGATCCCTCACAATGTTCTTCAAAGCATAACAGTTTTCCAGATCGTGACCGGGCGCACCCTCATGAAATAAACAATGAGCGGCGGTGTTGTAGTTAACTGGCAAAGGATTTGGAGGCGGACCCAAAGCTCGAGTAGTGACCAAACCTCGTTGCACTAAATAAGGGTACAACTCGGTGAACGTCATTGGAATTAGCGGGCAAGGCTTGTATGGTCTCCTCGGAGCATTCTGGCGAGGTGCCTGATTCCTCGGTTGTTGATTTGCCGGAGCGTTGGACGCTTGCTGATAGTTGGGTGGAGGTTGTTGATAAACCGGAGGCGGATAAACAGGAGCCTGCTGTATATGCTGGTAAGCGAGAGCTTAGAGAGCCTATTGACTGAAAGATGGTGCAACAGCAGCCACATATGGGGGTAGAGCATATTGAACCGGATAGCCTTGTTGTTGAGCATACTGTGGCGGATATTGGTATTGCTGATTTCCCCTTTTACCCAAAGGCACGACATGAGTTTCTCCTTCTTTCTTTTTCTGAGGATTAAAAGAAGACTTCTTAGCTTGGTCCTTCGCACTCGTACTGCTAGAACCACTAGACATCTTTCCACTCTTTATAGCCATTTCAACCTTTACTCCAATAACAACAATATCAACGAAATTCGTGGTTACACTACCCACCATCCTTTCATAGAACTCAGGACGAACCGTGTCAACAAACCAATCTGCTAATTCCTTGTTGGTCAACGGAGGTTCCACCTGGGAAGCAATTTCCCTCCATCGCTGGGCATATTCCTTAAAGGTCTCAGAACTTTTTTGCGTCATACTCAAAAGTTGTCTCCTGTCGGGAGCCAGGTCCATGTTGTACTTATAGTGTTTAATGAAAGCATCAGACAAATCCTGAAAAGACTTGATGCGAGACTAGTCCAATGTCAAATACCACTTCGACGAAGCACCTTTCAGACTGTCTTGAAAACAGTGAATCATCAACTTGTCATTTTTCACATGAGCAGCCATCCTGCGGTAGTACATTATTAAATGGCTTTTCGGGCAAGTAGTCCCTTCATAGCAGTTAAAGTTCGGAGTCTTGAACTTTGGCAGAATAACTAAACCGGAAACCAAACATATGTCTCTAGCAGCAACACCAAAGATCTGGTCTCCTTCCATCTTTCTTAATCTTTTATCAATAGTAACAACTTCCTCGCGAAGCTTATCACGTGGTTGGTATCCTTCATCATTATCATCCAGAATTTCATAAACAGGCTCATTAAGATATGGTTGCACTCGAGTATGAACATTAGTTTGTGTGAAGGTAGGGACCACCTTCGGAGGCTCAGGAACCAAAGGCACAGTCTGTTGAACATTCTGTATAACGGGCACAACTTGTTGACCATTTTGTGCAACAGGCATAGTTTGTTGGACTGACATAACAACAGGCAGATGCATGAAACTCTGCGAAAGACCATAAGGAAATGGATTCTCAATAGAAACAACCGGAGGATCTATGGCAGCAGTAGCGTTAATCTCAAAAACCACAGTAGTCTAAGTATCCATCTTTGCATTGATAACCTGGAGTAATTCCATAATCATCCCAACATTCCCTCGAAGGTTTTCTAGCTCGTTGTTAACGCGATCCATCTCTTGAGCGTGTTCTTCCATCCTTCTTCGAGCTTGAGCTCTAGTGTTGTATCGACTCAGGGTGACGAAACTGGAAGGCGAGAGAACTGAGTATGAGAAAACCGGGAGACACATGAAATGCAAAATAGGATGCAAAAATGCAAAATGCGAATGAGAGATTTCATGGAATTCAAGCATTTACGAATATCGCGGAGTACCAAAACTTATTAATTTGAAAAAAATGGATTACAAATAAATATTCTTAAAAAAATCTTAACAAGAAAATAGCTAAATAAAAACTACGAAAGCCCTAAGGAAGCGTAGTCCACAACTTCAACGAGTAGGCGAAGAGTCGGAGGAAAATAAATCCTCGTAGATTCTTCTCTTCTTGTAGGAAAACACTTCCTCATTCTTTGATTGAAGCTGCTTTTGTAAATCTTCGTTCTCACTGACGATAACCTGGTATTTATTTTTCCATGCTTCTGCCTCATGTTGTGCTCTCTTCAAAGCGATCTCCAACCTTTCAGCTTCGGACATGAAATATTGAACAAGTTCCTCTCTTGGAGGTAAAGGATCTTGGCGAGGGTAAGGCATCTTCAACTTGATGGCTCTTTCTCGGACCCAACGAAGATAAGGTTCCATGGACACACAATTCGGCTTCCCCAGACTTTCTTTTCCCTTCTTGCACAAATGACGCCAGGAAGAAACAATCTGGTCTTGAAGTTCTTTATTGTCCTTGAAAAAGAATTTTCCACTTGAACACTTTTAGGCGGTTCCTTCAAGGGATATCCTAAATATCGGCGAGCTAGAACCGAATTATAGATGATTCCTCCATTAAAACCAGTAAAGGTACGTTGGCAAAGTCTCCACAGTTGTCAATAATTAGTATTCCATCATACACCCGATTATACCAAACAATGTCCGAGTGGGTCAGCGCCATGACCCTTGGTGACCAAAATCCCTTGTCAAGACTCAAAAAGGACCTGGGCAAGTGCGAAATAAACCACTTGTATAATAAGGGCACACAACAGGTGATCATTCCTCCACCATGAAAATTCCGGAGATGTATGGAGTGATAAGTATTACCCAATAATGTTGGTACTGGATTGTTCTTCATGAATATTTTGATGGCGTTAATGTTAACGAATCCTCCGAAACTTGGAAAGAGTAGCATTCCATAAATGATCAAAGCAAGGATCGTATCAAAGGTAGGCATGCTTAAATGATCGACATAATATTGGGCTTTCTTGATTAAGAAATGCGTAGGTAACCCCACAGTTTCGCCTTTGGCGATCATGTTGCCTTTGATGTCGGACACCTTTAAGCATATGGCTTTAGCAATGTCTTCCTCTTTAGGGTCCTCTTCTAAGAAAGGGAACAAAGACTTATCCAAAATAGGTAACCTCACCAATTGAGAGTACTCTTCTAAGGTAGGTAATAGCTGATAATCTGGGAACGTGAAACAATGGTAATCCGGATCATAGAACTGTAGTAACGTAGAAAGAAGCCCATCCTTAACTTGGATTCTCAATAAGGATAACAACCTTCCGTACTTGTCCTTGAACCCCTCTTGATCTTCATCCAAAGCTCCTAGCTTCCTTAGGTCATCCAACTTAAAATTCTTAAAAGAATATTTCAAAGTTTTTCTCTTATTATAATCCATGGTATCCTGCGACGTTCATAAATAAAGTTTGAATTCCATGAAATGTGATGTAATGTAATGTTTCATGTATGTAATGCATATAAACACACAAAGTCCTAGGTTAAATGTATATGAGTGGAATTCAAGGTCTACCCATCCCACAAAGGTATGTACTATAGGGTTAATTGTACCTGCAGAACAAAGTTCTAAAGAAGTGCCCAAAGTCATCAGTCCATCTTTCGGATATTATCAATTTCCCAATTGACTCGGTGGTTGATAATATTCTCAAGAGAACCTCTTTTGAGTGTAGTATCGCGTAGCAACCATTTTCGAATTACTCCCTCATAGTTCCCGCACTACGTCCTAGATAAGGTCAAGGTGGTGTTAAGGTAACTACGGTCCCCAGTATCATAGGCTCCTATCGAAGATAGTAAGTGTTTTCACGATTACTCGTTCAACAGAACTACCTTTCAAAAGGACCTCAACTGAGCGGTGATTCTCAAGTAGGCTTGGTCGGGATTCAACTCCCTATAAGCCTCATCGAATCTATCACCTCCTATAATAATTTCACTCAAGTCCGGGTGTAGGACTTATCTCACAATAACAGGGTACCCCCCCCCCCCCCCCCCAAAGCTAGGCACAATAATAATATATACAAGAGAATAAATAATGGATAAAAATCATACAATAAAAGAAATAGGGATAACCCTTAAACATTATGGCTTTCCCTAGTGAAGTCGCCATTTTCTGTTGCGGTGGAAATAGGATACCAAACTATTAATTAGTTTGAATCACAATTCTTAATTCACAACCGCTCTTTGATTTATCCGAAGGAAAAGGTCAAAATAGGGAAAACCTATTTTTACATCGTAAACACAATTCAAGGAGAGACCTAGGTAAGGGGTGTTGGAAAATTGCGATCTAAACATAGCGGAAAACAAAAATTTCCTTTAGTGATCCTTACGAATGAGCATGGTCAGTGATAGGATCGTTACCTCTTTGTGGCGATTCAGATCTTTGATGCAGCGATCACAAGCGTTGATGAAGTGCAACGCCTCTACTCAGTCCACACGAACAGCTTCCGGTCACAGTGCTAGCTGCTTACGAACGGAATTATTTGAGTGAGAAAAGAGAATCAAAAACGAAATTGCATCAAGTGAAAGCTTCATCACAAGGGTTCCTTTTATAGACTCTCTTGTGGGCTGCAGGCTAAGACCCCAATTCACATGATCCATAATAATATTATATATTATTATAATAACTATTATTATAATAAATATATTTATTTTATTATTATTTTATAACCATTATAAAATAACAATAATTATTATTATATTATCCGAATTTCTATTTTTCACTTAAGTGCACCGTACCTTACGGTGTTCCTTTGATTTCTCTATCTCTCATCAAATTGTCCTTATGTGTGTGACCCTGTAGGATTTCGTAACGTTGGTAATTATATTAAATTATATATTTAACATAATAAACAGTAAGCGGTATCTAGCAACACATCACTGCTACCCAAGTCACGAAAATGTCATGTGATCTGACAAAACCTTTTTCGTGATAATATATGTTTGTACAATTACCCTTTTGCCCCTATGTCTATATCGAACACAAGGCATACACTGTGTCATCCTTGTCCAGTTCAATATTGGGCCCTTAGACATTTCTCCTGTTATGCAGGATTGGCAAATTCCATTTAGGACACTCATGTCCCTCAGCATGCTTCGTGGAGTGCCCATCAACTGTCTTTATGATCATCCAGTTACGGATAATGTTTGATCAGCAATAAAGCACCCGACTCTACATCTAGGGTCCATAGTGGTTTCAGGTCGAAGGGTGGTAATACACCATTATCACCATGGGAATAACTTATGACACTTTGCATAACATACTATGTAGTATTCTCATAGCGGGTCAATCCGGTATAAATATTACTCCTAATATTTATACCTATGTCAAGACTTGATAACTCTTTATCCATGATCCATGAGATGTGATCATCAGTCTATCTTCATAATAGTCTCAATGCTTTTAATGTTATCCCACTTTGCAATAAAGCTTGACTACGAATATTTTAAGAATAATGTCTTTATGTTTAATGGGATCTCATGATTAAGTCACACTTAACATTTCATTAAACAGACTAACTATTCTAGGGACTTTATTATTCTGAAAGACAAACATAATAAAGAAATGCCTTTTATTATTAAACGAATAATCTGATACAAGTACCAAAAAGTATTGGCCTCTAGGGCTTACACCAACAATCTCCCACTAGCACTAGAGCCAATTAGGCATACCCTTAATACCCATAGATCTAGTATGACCATCATGCTTCTGTTGCGCAAGAGGCTTTGTTAATGGATCAGCGATATTGTCAAGTGTAGGTACTCTGCATATCTTCACATCTCCCCGATCGATTATCTCTCGAATGAGGTGATAACGCCTAAGTATGTGTTTGGATCGTTGGTGAGATCTAGGCTCCTTAGCTTGTGCGATAGCACCATTGTTATCACAATATAAATCAATGGGATCCACAATGCTAGGGACTATGCCAAGTTCACTAATGAACTTCTTGATCCAAACAGCTTCCTTTGCTGCATTTGAGGCAGCAATATACTCGACCTCAGTTGTAGAATCAGCAACTGTTTCTTGCTTTGAACTTTTCCAGCTCACAGCGCCACCATTGAGACAGAACACATAACCAGATTGTGATCTAAAATCATCCTTATCTGTCTGGAAGCTAGCATCAGTGTAACCAATTACATCAAGCTCTTCCTGACCTCCATATATCAAGAATGAATCCTTAGTCCTTCTCAAGTACTTAAGGATATTCTTGACAGCTACCCAGTGAGCATCACCGGGATCAGATTGGTACCTACTCGTTGCACTTAATGCATACGAGACATCTGGTCGAGTACATAACATGGCATACATGATAGATCCTATTGCAGATGCATATGGAATCTTATTCATGCGATCCCTTTCTTCCTTAGTTGAAGGGGATTGTGTTTTTGATAAACACAGACCATGTTGCATAGGTATGAATCCTTTCTTGGAATCATGCATATTAAAGCGTCTCAACACTTTATCTATGTATGTACTCTGACTTAGGCCAAGCAATTTTTGTGATCTATCTCTATAGATCCTAATTCCTAATATATAGGTTGCTTCACCTAGGTCTTTCATAGAAAAACAATTCCCTAACCAAGTCTTCACTTGTTGCAAGGTAGGGACATCGTTTCCAATGAGTAATATGTCATCTACATATAATACCAGAAACACGATCATGCTCCCACTAACCTTCTTGTAGACACAAGGTTCATCTTCATTTTTGATGAATCCATATTGTTTTACGGTTTCATCAAAACAAAGATTCCAGCTTCTGGAAGCTTGCTTCAATCCATAGATTGATCGCTGTAACTTGCATATCTTTTGGGCATCTTGTGGTATGTCAAATCCTTCAGGTTGTGTCATGTACACATCCTCAAGAAGATTCCCATTAAGGAAAGCAGTTTTGACATCCATCTGCCATATTTCATAATCATGATATGCATCGATGGCAAGTAAAATCCGAACAGATTTAAGCATTGCAACTGGTGAAAAGGTTTCATCATAGTCAACCCCATGAATTTGTTTATAGCCTTTTGCAACCAGTCTTGCTTTATAGGTATGTACCTTACCATCCATGTCAGTCTTCTTCTTGAAGACCCACTTGCATCCTATAGGGTTAAATCCTATAGGAGGTTCTACCAAGGTCCAAACCTGGTTTGTGTACATGGAATCCATTTCAGATTTCATGGCTTCTAGCCACTTCTCAGACTCAGGACCAGTTATGGCCTCTTTGTAGGTCACAGGCTCATCTTGATCCATGAGTAATACATCACCCTGATCACTTATGAGATATCCATATCTCTCAGGTTGGTGACGTATCCTGCTTGACCTACGCTGGTCTTGTTCTACTTGAGCAGGTTGCTCTTCCACAACTACTTGTGTTTCCCGCTCTAGTTCCTCCATAGGTGTTTCAATGTTTTGTGATTCTTGAATTTATTCAAGCTCTATTTTCCTCCCACTGTTTCCTTTGGAAATAAAATCCCTTTCCAGAAAGACTCCAGTTCGAGCGACAAACACTTTGCCCTCAGAAGGATTGTAGAAGTAATATCCTCTTGTTTCTTTAGGATACCCCAAAAATAAGCATTTGTCAGATTTGGGCTCAAGCTTGGTTGAAATTTGTCGTTTGACGTAAACTTCGCAACCCCAAATCTTCATGTAAGACATATGTGGTTTCTTACAACTCCATATCTAATATGGTATCTTATCAACCTTTTTGGATGGAACACGGTTAAGTGTGTAAGCTGCTGTTAATAATGCATGTCCCCAAAAGGAGTTTGGAAGATCGACGTGACTCATCATGGATCGGACCATGTCTAACAAGGTTCGATTTCTTCTCTCAGATACACCATTCCATTGTGGTGTTCCAGGAGGAGTAAGTTGGGATAGAATCCCATACTCTTTTAGATGGTCATCAAATTCTAGGCTTAAATATTCACCGCCTCGATCTGATCGAAGAACTTTAATATTCTTACCTAGTTGGTTTTGTACTTCATTCTTGAATTCCTTGAACTTTTCAAAGGACTCAGATTTGTGTTTCATTAAATACACATATCCGTATCTACTGAAGTCATCAGTAAAAGTGATGAAGTACTGAAAACCTCCTCTGGCTGGTATGTTCAGTGGTCCACATACATCAGTATGTATGAGTGCCAAAAGATCATTAGCCCTTTCACCTTTTCCTGTGAATGGGGACTTTGTCATCTTTCCAATTAAACAAGATCTGCATGTCTCATATGATTCATAATCAAAAGAGTCCAAGAGTCCATCTTTATGGAGTTTGGAAATGCGTTTCTCATTTATGTGGCCTAATCGACAGTGCCAAAGGTAAGTTGGATTCAACTCATTAGGTTTCAACCTTTTAGTATTAATGTTATAAATTGGCATTTCAAGATCAAGGACATATAGTCCATTATTCATTTTTGCAGTAGCATAGAATATATCATTCAAATAAATGGAGCAACAATTGTTCCTTATTATGAATGAAAAACCAAACTTGTCCAAACAAGAAACGGAAATAATATTCCTGCTAATTGCAGGTACATAATAACAGTTCTCTAACTGAATTATTAAACCACTAGGTAAAGTTAAAACATAAGTTCCTACAGCTAAAGCAGCAACCTTTGCTCCATTGCCAACTCGTAGGTCAACTTCACCTTTTGCCAAACCACTACTCCTTTTTAGCCCCTGCACATTAGTACAAATGTGAGAACCGCATCCAGTATCTAATACCCATGATGCAGAAGTAGATAAATTAATTTCAATAACAAAAATACCTGAATTTGAAGTCTCTACTCCATTATTCTTATCTTCCAGGTACTTTGGGCAATTTCTCTTCCAATGTCCGGTCTTACCGCAATGGAAGCAAGTGCCCTCCTTTGCTATTCCTCCACTAGGCTTCAAAACAGGAGGAGTGGGTTTGGGTTTGGCAACTTCCTTGCCTTTCCCTCTACCACCCTGTTTGATGGGCCTCTTGTTCTGTTTCTTTCCATTACTGACCATCAGAATGGATTTCCCTTTTGTCTTCATATTCTGCTCAGCAGTTCTCAACATGCCTAGCAGTTCTGGAAGACTTTTGTCCAAGTCATTCATATTGAAATTCAGGACAAACTGACTGAAGCTCTCTGGCAACGATTGCAAGATCAGATCAATCGCAAGTTCTTTTCCAAGGGGAAACCCTAATCTGTCAAGGTTCTCCACATACCCAATCATCTTGAGTACATGGGGACTTACAGGGGCTCCCTCAGCTAACTTGTTGTTAAAAAGGGACTTTGAAACCTGAAACCTCTCATTTCTTGCTTGCTCTTGATAAAGCATTTTCAGATGTCCGATCATATCGAACGCAGACATGTTCTCGTGTTGCTTTTGCAACTCAGAGTTCATGGTAGCAAGCATGAGGCAAGCGGTTTCATTGGCATCATCGAAATGCTTCTTATAAGCATCTCTTTCTGCCTTTGGTGCAGAACTAGGAGGTTCCTCCTCAGGAACTGGTGTCTCCAAGACATACAGCTTCTTATCGTGCTTGAGGACAATCCTCAGATTACGGTGCCAATCCAAAAAATTTGTCCCAGACAATTTTTCCTTATCTAGGATGGATCGCAAAATATTGTTTGATGTGTTTGTTGTCATGGTAATCTACAAGAGAAATATGAAAATATAAGTATCATTAAAACAACATATTTAATTAGGCCTTTAATCAAATATGCTCCCACTATTTTATTCAAAACAAATGACCCTCATCATTTGATTCGGAAAATCCCGTTGGAAGACTTTCTAGTGGGTCGAGATCCATGTTTCACTTTGTTTTAAGTCAGCGTTAGGCTGATTACACAAAACTAAGTTATTTAGGTAGGAACTCCTTCCAATTGTATCTCATACAACTCTCGAATATTTTCAATTGGGTGAATAACTCCTTATTCTGATCCATCACATGAATCATTCCCAATTCTTGCTTCTAAACATATATAATCTTATTATAATTTGTTTAGTTAAGTTTGACCCATTGTTTTAGCAATTGGATATTACAATTATCCCATCACACCTTACTAATATAGAACATGCACCTTGCGTAGGCGAAACCTACAATGCTCGATACTAGTCTTGATGAGTGCTAAAAATTGGAAAGCATAAACTTAATATTTAATTTTGAGGGAATTTGTTATTAGTTTGATCTCACCGGCTTAACATGCAAAACGTCTCTCACATGCATCAACATACAATTACATGCATCAACATACATATAAAAAAGATACAATTATGGCCCCTAACGCAATTGTTCTCTCAAGCCAATGAGAGAACCTAAGCTAACCTAATAACGATCTAAGCTTCTCCAAGCATGATCTCCAAGGTTATCCTCCTTTAATATTGAATACTTCCTCTTCTTTTTTTTTCATAACATAATATTACATTACATATAAGAAAACTCGTTTTACATACGAGGGAGTGAGATGAGAAAAGAAGTTACATAAAGAGATTGAGAGAGAGGCACGACACGCAGGCCGTATTCAAAAATCCCAAAATAATAATAAAGGATAAACTAAGGCCATAACTGATCACCACAAATAAATAATAATAAACACACTTTTATTATTAGTTTAAAATTCCGATAATTAAATAAACTAAATTAAATTTCGGCTGATTGATCACACTTTGCAGACTTAGCCGGGGGTTCCGCTGCCCGGTCAGCGCCTCCTTGCGGGGTTGTTAGGGGCAGCGCCCCGGCGAAAAATTTTATGAACACTTCATTGTATTTCACGTCGTTTCCTGCACAACTTTTGTGCATTTACAACCCCAACCGGAAAAGTCTGCGGCAATACAACACTTGTACTGCCATTAATCCTAATGCAACAATTTCATGCCGTCAAACACAACTCGATTGATAACTCAATATGATAGATCAACATGTCATTGCTTCACCATACTAACGTCGGATTCCGAAGCGAATGAAAATGATGATCTTTCAAAAGAATTACAATCCTTATGTGATTGAATGGATGAAATCAAAACAGTATATCCCATATACCATCTTTGCATCAGAATTTCTTATATCTTATATAAAACTGATCGATCTAATTGTGTAACCTATGGATGATCAATGTATCGCACAACTTCACCATACTAATGTCGGTTTCTGAAGCATAATCAACATCAATCATCCAAATCGTACACAACAGATGCCAAATTTAATTAATCGTTTATTGTTAAATTCATTCTGTGTTTTAATCGAATCAAATACAGAAAAGACGGAAATTTAACAGCTATCAGATCCATGGTTTCGTAAGTGGCTCTGATACCACTGTTGGAAAATTGCGATCTAAACGCAGCGGAAAACAAAAATTTCCTTTAGTGATCCTTACGAATGAGCATAGTCAGTGATAGGATCGTTACCTCTTTGTGGCGATTCAGATCTTTGATGCAGCGATCATAAGCGTTGATGAAGTGCAACGCCTCTACTCAGTCCACACGAACAGCTTCCGGTTACAGTGCTAGCTGCTTACGAACGGAATTATTTGAGTGAGAAAAGAGAATCAAAAACGAAATTGCATCAAGTGAAAGCTTCATCACAATGGTTCCTTTTATAGACTCTCTTGTGGGTTGCGGGCTAAAACCCCAATTCACATGATCCATAATAATATTATATATTATTATAATAACTATTATTATAATAAATATATTTATTTTATTATTATTTTATAACCATTATAAAATAACAATAATTATTATTATATTATCCGAATTTCTATTTTTCACTTAAGTGCACCGTATCTTACGGTGTTCCTTTGATTTCTCTATCTCTCATCAAACTGTCCTTATGTGTGTGACCCTGTAGGATTTCGTAACGTTGGTAATTATATTAAATTATATATATAACATAATAAACAGTAAGCGGTATCTAGTAACACATCACTGCTACCCAAGTCACGAAAATGTCATGTGATCTGACAAAACCTTTTTCGTGATAATATATGTTTGTACAATTACCCTTTTGCCCCTATGTCTATATCGAACACAAGGCATACACTGTGTCATCCTTGTCCAGTTCAATATTGGGCCCTTAGACATTTCTCCTGTTATGCAGGATTGGCAAATTCCATTTAGGACACTCATGTCCCTCAGCATGCTTCGTGGAGTGCCCATCAACTGTCTTTATGATCATCCAGTTACGGATTATGTTTGATCAGCAATAAAGCACCCGACTCTACATCTAGGGTCCATAGTGGTTTCAGGTCGAAGGGTGGTAATACACCATTATCACCATGGGAATAACTTATGACACTTTGCATAACATACTATGTAGTATTCTCATAGCGGGTCAATCCGGTATAAATATTACTCCTAATATTTATACCTATGTCAAGACTTGATAACTCTTTATCCATGATCCATGAGATGTGATCATCAGTATATCTTCATAATAGTCTCAATGCTTTTAATGTTATCCCACTTTGCAATAAAGCTTGACTACGGATATTTTAAGAATAATGTCTTTATGTTTAATGGGATCTCATGATTAAGTCACACTTAACATTTCATTAAACAGACTAACTATTCTAGGGACTTTATTATTCTGAAAGACAAACATAATAAAGAAATGCCTTTTATTATTAAACGAATAATCCGATACAAGTACCAAAAAGTATTATTAAGCTTAGGGAAGGTACTAGCACCCTAAACTTTTGTAGTACCCTACAGGAACCTCTTGTTTATTGTATGCTTTTTTTTTATTTTATTATCTGTTTGATGTATATATTGAGCTAAGGGATGGAGTGACCTAAAAGACCTAAGGGTTAGTCCTAAGTTTACTCGGCAAGACGTTGCATCTTGTGCCTACGTATCCTGGATAGGGAATGGAATCAGAGTAATCGTAGTTCCCCTTGAGAGGTAGGTTAGAAACTTCTTGACTATGGTCAAGGTTTCAATGGGAGTAAGCATTTCTTAAGGAAACACTTACGTGGAGTCTTGAAACTCCTATTTCTATGTTGAATTTGTAAATTGAAATGAAAGGGTAAATTAGGGATTCCACGGCGGGAAACCCTAAACAGAGTACGACGACTTTTTGACCTAACCCTAGGGTAAAGGGTATTTTAGTCCACGGTGGGACGCCTAGGCTAATTAGGGTTTGAAACGGCTGAAACTAGGGTTATTGACTCGGCGGTCAAACAACTGGACCTAATTCCTTCGGAGGGAAACATAACGGTGTTGCACCCCAAAATTTGACCAACATTTATTTACCCATCAAGTGTTTGAAGGTTGATACCTTTGTCAGAAAACTCAAGAGATCCTCAGAGGAATTGGTTGAAACCAAGGTTGTGTGCCTCATAACTTGAGAGTCGTGGGTGCTCCTCAGATGATTCTGAGACTATGAGGATGAACTTGAAGCTTTGAGAAAGCTTATGAGATGTCTTGAAATCCATCATGAAGCCTAGAGAGGTCATTGTACAAGAATTCAGAAGATTCAACCATGAGTGGTAGAATTAGGGTTTGACTGGGTCAACCCTAGGTCAACTGAAGATTTGGAGAGGGTTGAGACCTAATCCAAGAGCCATGTGATCATGGAATGATGTATTGAGATACTATAAGGATGATTACTATACCAACTCATCATGATTGAGGAGTTTGAGAAGTTTTAAGCTAGGGTTTCTAAGGATTGACAGTGTAAAATCCCCTAGTTTGATCCCTATCTTCCAGGCAGTTTTAGCTCAATATGTGATTGTCATCTCATCTTCCCCACAACATGAATGTTGTAGAGCTTGTTCTTAGCTTTAATTTGAGTGGTAGAAGTCCTTGATAGGATTTGCAGAGCTCAAGTTATGGTTTTGACAAATTACAGGTCATCTGAGGTATGTGAATCTGGGTCCTTGAAAGTCACCCAACTTGCAGATAACTTTTTCCCTAGTAGGATGATTCCTATGGATTCTTGGTCAACATGAATGTTGAAGATCATCTTCTTAGATTTCTATATAGTACTAGAAGTCCTTGATAGGATTTGTAGAACTCAACTTATGGCTTTGACAAGCCAAGGGCATTTTGGTCATTTGGAAGTTATAGGTCATTTCAAGCATAAGGCCATATCTCCTACTTCCAAGCTTCAAATGGAAAAATCTTCAACATAAAACTTTCTTAGAATGATATTTTAAGGCTAGTAGGGTGGTCATGAGATGTTGAAAAGGCTCATATCAAAAAGTGATAAAAATGGCCTAAAAATGAGGCATAAGTTAATTCAAGTGAAGTTGAAAATCCTAAATCATAAGCTATAAGTCCAAACCATGTCATATGATAGGTCATTTTGACTCCAAATGACATTTTAAGAACAATGGTTCAGCCACAATTTTGATTTGAGGCTTGCATCATAGGGTTGCTTTGTAATTTGCTTGCTTGCATAATAGGGTACCAAACCAAAACAAGGAAAAACTTAATAAACAAGGAAGATATGCATTGTATCTTATCACATATCTCATGTAAGGAGAAATTCAAGGCAGAATGGTAAGATTGCAAGGGTTTTGTCATGATATACCATGTGGTGAGAATTGAAAATCAAAATACCATTGCATGAAAACTTCAAATTCTCATGGGAAGATTCTAGGGAGTTCTAGATTGTTCTAAACCAGTCTATATATTGGATACAACTTGCATTGATTCAAGGTTGGTGTTGATTGTGGTAGAAAAGAGAGATTGAGATCAAAATTCCCCAATTGCAAATCATATTCAAACTTCATATTTCTCTTCATTGACATTTCATTTTTCTCCACAAATCTTCTCCATAAACATTTCTGAGTGTGTTCATGCTGGTTTGAGGATCCATTGATGAAGAATTGAAGGAGTTCCAATTGAATTTGCAAGAAGGCGATTACCATTGGATCTTGAAGTACAAGCTTTCTACATCAAATCTTTTGCATACAGAGGAAGATTCATCATCTAGGGAGCATTCTTGAAGAGTTTCAAGGGCTGAATTGAAGAGTTTCATCACCTACCATTCCAAGAAGCCAGGTATGCAAAACCATTTCTACACCTCAATCTAGGCATGGCTAGGGTAAATTATTAGCATAGAGCTGTTAGAGACAATTAGGTGGTCATTTTTGATGAGTTTGAGACCAATTGGAGAAGTTTCATTAATGGATGTCATTTCTTGATGGAGTAAGAATGAGTGATATATTGAGTGTTAAGGCAAGATTTATGGCTGATTTTAATGAGTGTAACATGAGGATCATTTTTATATAAAGAAAGATGAGTTTGGTTGAGGTCGAAAACTGAGGATATTTTGAAGTTCATGAGTTACACCATTCGGTTTGCACGATAGAGAGTGTTTCAATGTGTTCCAATGCCGTAGTCGTATTCAGGGCGAAATTCTAGTCAAGTTTGGTTTTTACATCGTGTTGATTGGTGGAGAAACGAAGGCATACGATGAGGGGGAAGTTCGGTGCATGGAAGATGTATTTTAATGGAGGTTTTGCAGAAACCCTAATCTGAGGAAGAAGATAAGTCATGTCCGTTGGATGAAGCTCTTGACCATTGACTTGATACCAGATCCTGTGGCCCACGTTTGATTTGAGTTTTGGAGGGAGTCAGCGCAGCGAAACGCTGCGTTCCATTTAAACGCGCTTGCTGGGCTTAAGTAATTCTGCTATTCCCACCCCACGTGTCAGGCCTATCATGAAATGAACTATATTTTCCTGCTTTTCGCACCGTTGTTTTTTTAATTTCTTTATGATTTTCTCATTTGTTTTCTGATTTTAATTTGGGCCCAGCGCTTTTCTATTTGCAACCCCCCTTTGGGCCCACGCATGGAATTGAACTAGGATATCTTGCTATCTGCACCCATCTCATCATTTTCATATTATTTTTACTCCAAATTTTTCCAAACTTTGAAAATGCATAATAAATAGAAAAAATAATATTTTTTCATGGGAGTTTTTTCTCCCTTTTCACATTTTTGTCAAGAAAAATATAAAATCATAAAATTGCCATTTTATTTCATTTTAGTATTTTTTGCATATTTTTCATTTTAATGGCTTTTTAATTCTTTTAAGTTGATGCCTTAATTTGTAGAATTTAGTTTAGGTAGCTCTCTTAGTATTTTTAGTTCAATCTTTTTAGGGTAGTTAGATATATGTTTTAGGTTCCCCCTGGATTAATTCCATATTTTTGTGATGATTTTTAGGATAGTTTTGATTAGGTAATTCTAGGTAGTGTAGAATTAGATTAAAACTTCAACATAGGTCCATAATGATTTTAGATTTTGGGTTTTTAGAACAATTTAGACTATGGGGAATATATGGGTATTAAGGGTAGGTATGTAGGATCCCTTAGAAATTATATTAGGATTTAATATAATAGTATGCTATTTTTAGTTGATTTTTGTATTGGTTGATTGTTTGTGTTGCCTTTAGGGCATGTTTGTTTTAGTTGCTTTGCTTTGTGGGCTTGGAAAGCTTGGTATCTCTTTGTGGAGCATTGAGGAGCATAGTTGAAGATTTGAAGATGCATTGAGGAGCTTGGGAGCTTGTTCTTTCTTCTTTTTTTGTTGTTTTAGGGTTAGGGATTAGGAAGAGCTTAGATGTAGATAACTTCTTTCTCAAACATGGATGGTATCATTCACCTCCATTCCTTCCTATAATTCAAAGTCCTTCCATGGTATACACCTCTCTCCTTTGGAGGGATAAGTGATGTACCTAGGAAGTAGAACTTTTGAGAGAACCCTTCATTTGATGTTGAACCCTTATAGGTCACCTTTGGTGATCAAATAAGCAGTTCAATATCCCCCAGCTTATCCAGTAAGTGATTTTCTCTGGTTTTGATTATCTTGAGAGAGGTTGAGCCTGGGCTTGAAGATGAAGACTTCATTGAAGAGTATTGAAGAGGATGAATCCTTGAGCATTGCCATTCCAGCTGAAGCTTGAAGAGCATGAAGATCAAGTTGACACTTGAAGATCCCTGAAGATTAGGTGAAGCCTAAAGGTGGAGCTGATCAAGAAGCTGAAGCTTAAGGGAGAAGATGAGTTGAGACTCATGTTGTAGGGTTGAAGCCTGGAAAAGCAAACTGATGTTTGTCATGTGATTGAAGTCTGAAGACTGAGTTGCTGTTGGAAGAGCTGAGGCTTAGAGTTGAGAAAGGAGTTGATCTGCTTTCTTTTCTTTTTCTTTTTTGTATTGATGTGTTTTGTCTGACTTGTTTGATGCATTAGAATAAGTTCATATCTAGAATAGTTAGAATCTAGGAGCATGATTGCACTAGAGGTTGAGTTGCTCCCTCTGCTTGTATTGTTATTGAGTGGCTTTGCTTGCGGGTATTCGGTAGAGCTCAGCTCCCTTGCCCATGTGGTTTGTTTGCCTGATGGCATTTCATTTCATTTTATCTGTATGATTGCAGTTTATTGTTTATTGCTTGATAGCATGTTGTTTATATTTCAGTATGATTACTGTTATTTCATTCTGGCTTGAGGTTGAGATGAGCTTGTGGAGGCTGAAGCCCCACACACATATCCTCCCTCACTTGCATTGCATGCATTTTACTGTTAAGCTGATGCTTTGTCTGTTTTTGGTGTATCATTGACATGATCCCTTAGGACTCTCATTTCCTTGGATAAGGATCTGATGATAGAATTTTAGGTTGAAACCTAAGCATGACAACTTCTAGGAGTTCCCTGTTCAAACCTCAACCATAGGATGAATCCATGGCATGATAACAGTAGGACTTGATAATCTCCCTCCTAGTTGGGCCTGTTCTCTTCTCATCTCAAAACAGTTTAAGATACAGTAATCATGAATGATTTCTTTCGTACGTTACGAGCCTTAAGCTATCTGAGAAAGGATTGTGGGAGAGTTTCTTTTCCACAGTATGGATGTTTAGTATGGTACCCTTTGGGTGACATGCGGCGCATTCACTCTCAGGTCATAGTCTCTAGTGCGGTTGAAATCGCAAATACAATAAAAAACACTTCTTTCGTAAAAGACAGGAAATAAACCGTAGTTTCCCGAACTACGTATGCTCTGATCTCTCATGCCTGTTGAGAGTACGTAGGCACAAGATGGCGATGTCTTGGAGAGCTACCTTCCCCCATGACCCTTCGTAGGCCGAACTACGTTGACTCTGATTTCTCATTCTCTGATGAGAATACGTAGGCATAAAGCGCGATGCTTTGCCGAGTCATTTTTCTTTTCTTTTTCAGCCAGCCCTGATAGGTAGATAGAATAAAACCAATCCGTCCAAGTAAACACAACAAGCTAGGATCCCGTCGAGTACGACGGACGTGAGGGGTGCTAATACCTTCCCCTTGCGTAACCGACTCCCGAATCCAGACAATGGTTGCGACGACCTTGTCTTACCCTTTTTCGTCAGGTTTTTCCGATCGTTTCCTTTCCCACTCTGAGGGATAAATAACGAAAGGTGGCGACTCTTCTGTTGTGCCGGCACCTTATTTTCGCGCAAGCGACAGCTGGCGACTCTGCTGGGGATCGAACCCAGAATCTCTGGTTCTCCGGTTCCCCTATGAGAGTCAATCCTAACGCTTGTGTGTTTACTTGTTGGGTTGCGTTTATTTATCGCATTTTACTTCTCGCACTTTATTTCCCGCATTTTATTTTCAGTATAATATGATTATTTGTGCTGTTGTGGGATGGGAGTTCTGATGAGTGAGAAGCCAGACCCAGGCTTGAGTGCACCATAGACTTAGAGTGGAAATTAGTGGACGCGTGATTGCTTTGCAGGCCCTAGTGTCTCATGAAATCCACGCTCAGACGAGGTTCATCCGGTTGGCTTCACTTTCAACCCTTTGGGTTGAGACGGTTGCTGGTTTGGTAGATTGTCGACTCTGGGGACCGATCATTTGTGATTCAGCTAAGTGAGGCCGCTTCATGAGCTGGTGATGCCACACCTTCTGGGTATCGTATCACCCCTCTTGAAAGTCTGTGACGCTGATGAACGCATAGGATGCCGTACCTTGAGTCAGTTTAGGTCCATACCTGTGAGTGGGATTGGGTTTATTGCAGGAAACCTTGACCTTCAGACTACCTGGTTTTCTTGACAGTGAATCAGGTGTGTTGGTACCAGGGTTTCTCAGTTGCAGATTTGTCTGTTCTTGATAGAGCAGGTTGTGATCAGAGGATCTTATCATCAGGTGTTTGTCTGTTCTTGATAGAGCAGGTTTTGATCAGAGGATCTTATCATCAAGTGTTTGTCTGTTCTTGATAGAGCAGGTTTTGATCAAAGGATCTTATCATCAGGTGTATGTTTGTTCTTGATAGAGCAGGTTTTGATCAAAGGATCTTATCATCAGGTGTATGTCTGTTCTTGATAGAGCAGGTTTTGATCAGAGGATCTTATCATCAGGTGTATGTCTGTTCTTGATAGAGCAGGTTTTGATCAGAGGATCTTATCATCAGGTGTATGTCTGTTCTTGATAGAGCAGGTTTGGATCAGAGGATCTTATCATCAGATGCGTGTCTGTTCTTGATAGAGCAGTTTTTGATCAGAGTATTGTCATCAGTTGTTTGTTCTTGATAGAGCAGATTTTGAGTGGGGTCTGAAGACTTCATCAGCAGCTGTAGGTTTGTTCTTGATAGAGCAGATTTTTGATTTGGGGTCTGAAGACTTCATCAGCAGATATTTCTTGATCATACATCTGAGGTCTTTATCATCAGACTTTTGTTCTTGACAGAGCAGAATTATGATCCGGTGTATATGGTCCTATCAGATGGTTGTTCCCGACGGATCAAATTTGTTGTCCTACGCCGGGATTTTCTTCCTATCAGTGGTTGTTCTTGACAGAGCAACGTCATGGTTTTGTTGATACAAAATCTCCACAACAGCAGTTACCTGGATATATTATTGCATGACTGCATTTTGCATTAGTTCGCATATTCATTTTGCATTCCATTAGCAGGTGTCTGTGCTGCAGGCGCATTTCGTACCCTGATTCTGGTGTCCCGAGCAATATGAGATATTTTCTTCCATGAATGGATCCAGTCTTATCACTGCATTGATACTATTTTGGCACGTTGACACCAGAATTAGGGGTGATCGCCTAAACGTACAAACACCCATGGCATTAGCATAATTCATCTTGCATGACAGAAGCCGGGGCTTGTCTTCTAACCCTTGTGTTTGCAGGTTTGACTCAGAATCGAGCAACTCAGACTAATGGAGCAGGTACAAGCTGAGTTGGGGAAAATCCAAAGCCAGTTGGGGCAGGTCATGAATGACATACAGGCAGTGCGCTTGGACCAGCAAGTACTCAGAGAAGAGAATCAGCAGCTGCAGAATCAGTTAAGCTTTCTCATGGGAGTGGTGAGAAGTATGCTAAAAAAGGAGAGTGGTCAAGCACCCGAGGTGGAGACCAAATTGCTTCCTCCATTACCGTCAGTGCCACCTGTGCTGAAGCCAAGTGGACCTCATGGATCCTCTACACAGCATGAAGCTCAAGACCTGTCTCGTCAGCAGCCGCGCCAGGCATCTCAGAATAACCCTGAAGGTCATAATCAAAAGAAGAAGCTACTTGATAGAGCTGTGGACCCAATACCTGTGAGTTATGCCCAGTTGTTTCCATTGTTGGTTCAGAACCATGTTTTCAAGCTTCAGACTTTGGATCCACCGGATGACGTGTCATCAGACTTTGATCTCAGCACACATTGTGATTTCCACTCAGGAGCACCGGGGCACCATGTTGAAACATGTAAGGCTTTCAAGAATAAGATTCAAGACCTTATTGACTCAAGGACAATTAGGTTTGTACTGGGCGGCATGAGAGCATCGGGAAAGTTTATCACGTACCCTGCAGAAGAGGTGAATGATTCCACTCCTTTGCCTGAAGCTGAGAAAGATCTTGAATATGTCCCGCGACTTTTGGTGACTGAATCGCCTCGCTCGCAGTTTCTACCTGGATCAAGTTCAAGGACGCAAGCGCCTAAACAAGGGACCATTGCCATTCAGAAACGACGACCTCTTGCTCCTTGGCGGAAAGAATACCAACACCAGAATCGAAAGAGGCCTCGCAACAGCTTGGAACGAAGGAATGCTCCTCTCCATCCAGTGTCTGTGCCGTATAGTCAGATTCTTCCACAGTTGATTCAGAATTCTTTGGTGGAACCGAAAGCTCTCAAGCCTGTGCCAGAGCCTTGCCCTCTAGGGTACAGTACCCATGCTCAGTGTGGTTACCATGGTGGATCTCCGGGGCATTCAACTGAAGATTGTAAGGCTTTCCAGGAAAAAGTGCAATAGTTGATCGACAAAGGGTGCATTTCCTTTCCAGAGGGAGTTTTGGTTGTGCATGACAACCTCTCAGCTGTCTGAGCTCGCAGATTCAGAGGGTTATTTTCAGAGGCCAGTGATCCAGACAGGCAGACGTCCTCAGCATTGGCAGTCCTCGGACTTTTTATCATTTGCATTTGTAGTTTCTTTTCTGTTAGTTATTACTTACTGTTAAACATTGTTTGTTTCGAATGGTAATGTTAATAAAGTGACTATGCATTTTTCTGAATTAATCATGTCGTTGTCACTCATTTACTGCATTGCACTGACACTTGCACTTTATTCACTCCACTTTATCACTATGATTAGCAAAGATTGGAGGGAGAATGATGAAACTGAATAATCATAACCAATGATCGTATGCTTTCGGATAAAACCTTGCCTATGACGTACAAGGCATTGTTTCAAATCCCCTAAACACCGGAGAGATAAGGAAGAGAATCCCTTGTTAACCACTTCGAGCCGAGAAGTAGGAGTTTTTTTCGGACTTTTAAACCCTCTCATCTTAACCCGGGGCAGGGTAGTTATCAGTTAGCTTGATCGAGCGTTCAAGTCTTATAGAAGAGTGTTGTCCTTCGAGGACCAATCACATCATGTACCTCCCCAGAGGTCGTACCTCGTCAACCACAATGGTTAAACCTCACCAATCAGGAGTGAGACAGTTACAACTTTTCGGAGCAATCAAGACAGCCAGTGTCGCACGACTTGTTCCAAAGAAAAAAAAGGGAATAAGAAAGCCCGCTAAGTAAAAAAGAAAAGCTAGAAAGCAAATACTTAGGCAAAAATCAGGGCATCCCGCTGGACTTCAAAAGAAAAATCGAAAAGAACTCTGAAGAGTCAGTCCAGGCAAAAATTAGGGAATCAAAAGAATGAAAAAGAAAGGATATAAAAAAGAAAAATCCTCAAACAAGGGCAAAGTCGTGCGGATACAGGCACCAAAAACGAAAAAGGAGTAACTGTCACTCCGAAACACCTTGTGAATTCTTTAACCAGTTGTCCCCAATATTCAACATACCTCTCGAAGAGGCGAGCGCTCGAGCTAAGTTAACTGAACTTTAGGATCGGAGATCATCACGTAGAGGGGGTGGGTACAAATCATAATTTGAGCCGACTATCCTTTGTTTCACGAACCGTGAACCCAACCACGATACAACCCTTAAAAGACCTAATTGAGGCAGGGTTTATTCTAAAAGCGCATTGCGATAAGGTTGAGTAACCTGACTCCTACATGATTTGCTAATCATATCCTTATTGTATTTTTCACTGATTGAATCAGCACTACGTTTGAACCCTTTGGTTCATTCGTCACTCACTAGCATGACACGTAAATGAGTGACAATACACTTTTTCGAAATTTGCATGAACACTGCATTAAAATTATCATTCGTGAATAAACAATTTTAATTGCAGGTCAGTAATTGATACGAAGGAGCTCCAACAGAGAATAGTCAATCAGGACCGAATCGTAGCAGTCTGGATCAGAACGGTATGCTGTGAAACCCTGTGAATCCGGGGCATTGACTTCCTGTGAGTTTGGAATCAGTTTGTCTGAGGACAAGTCCCGGAGTATCAGTTGATTATGGGGCAGTTTATGCAAGAAGCGGTTGATCGGAAGTGAATCTTCTCGAGACCCAATCAGGGGCAGTTATCCAGAATTCTTGCAATTTGAGGGCAGATCCCTCCAGTGTTCAATCAGAGCATGTTGAGTCGCTCATCGCTCGTTCAGGGGCAAACTACTTCAGAGATATTGAAGCCAACCATGCTGAGAGTTGATTAGTTGAGGATGAATCCTCCCGTTGTACAGATGGTGGGGCAAGCCATCTGAAGATTGTTTTGTTGCCAACCGCTCTCTGTTCAGAATGAATTTTCCCAAGAGTCGGATTGGGGCAAGTTGAATTGCACTGGGGCAAGTTGTTCAAATGAGTTTGTTCACCCTAGCAAGAGTTGAGTGTCGGGGAATCGTGTCATTGCCCTGCCAAAACCTGAGCCTTCTGAAGAAGCCTTGCTGTCATTGGATTGTTATCCTACAGCCTAACCTGTTACTTGGCTCCATGATTGGTAGTCTGTACTCCCTGTGTTGACGTTGTTGAATCAAGATTGTTTCTCAGCAGAGATGTACGGTTTGAGATTGTTTCCCCTGAGCAGTTTGAGACTGCAGCAAATTGAGATGACACTCATCCCTTATTAGAGTAGGATCAAGATTATCCTCAGTAGGGTTCGATTGATATTCCCGGCAGAGTATGGCCATCCCAAGCATTGAACGTTGATTAGCCTGATGTGCTATTTTCCCAAGTGGGTTGAGACTGAAGCGTTCCCTGACCGGCAGATTTGGGTTTATTTCCCCAGCAGTGGGACTGATGCAATGTTGTATCCCCACAGAGTCCGAGTGTGACTCCCATTCCCTCCAAGTCTAGGTCATTGACTCATTCCTCAAGCAGAAGTCGACGGTGATTCCCTCATTGAGTAATCTCTAGACGGGTAGATCTTGATGTCATCCAGAGAAGAGTTGTTTCTCAGCAGACTGCTGCATACCCTATAAGGACTTAGGGTGTTCAAAAAAAGACCGTTCAGGGTCGTGTTCCTCGGTGAAGTGAGATTCAAGTTCAGTGATCGATTGTTATCTTCCGCAGATGTCAGAGGTGTTTCCTTGATAGGATCAGTACATCTCCAACAGAGTTGTACCATGAGTAGCTAAGGATTGATATCCCCAGCAGTGTTGATACACAGGTATTCCTCATCAGACTTATTTACCCAGCAAGTGTTACCCAGAAGGGTCAGTCCCCGTAAGGCGTATGCGAAATTATTCTCAGCAGATCAGGATTGATATCCCCGAAGCGGGACGATTCCTCTTTCTCCAGCAGAGTTCGGTAGCCTCTCCCCGCAGAGTCTGAACGCAAGATCGTGAGCATTGATGTGTCTTCCCCAGGCAGAGATGATTCTCTTCCCCAAGCAGACGCATCCTGAAAGAACGAAATCCTCCTCAGCTGAGTCACGCGCCGAAGCATAATTTCTTTTCCCCCCGCAACGGGTCACAAGTGCAGGTTTCATAGAAGCGTTCAAGCGCCGAAGCATGAATTCGTCCCCCCGCACCGGGTCACAAGTGCAGGTTTCGTAGGAAACTGTTCGTACGCCGAAGTATGCGGCAACTGAGGGGGCCCAACTGAAGTCTCCAGCGGAATTGAAATTCCCCACCAAAGTTGTATTCTCTCCCGAAGTCGGATGATTCCCTCTTCCCCAGTAGAGTGTTGGGACAACTGATGTCGTATTCCCCTGCAGAGTTGTACTCCCCCCCGAAGTCGGATGATTCCTTCTTCCCCAGCGGAATTGAAATTCCTCATCAGAGTTGTATTCTCTAGTGAAGTAGAATGATTTCTCCTTCCCCGACTGAGTCCGCAAACCCCCAAGAGAGCCGAATCCTTGGAAGCAGTTGGGACCGTGAGTGGTTTTCCCTAGCAGAGCGTTGAACAGCTGATGTTGTATTTCCCCAGAGTCGTACTCTCTCTAGCGAAGCAGAATGATTTCTCCTTCCTCAGCCGAGTTTGCAGATCACCAAGAGAGCCGAATCCTTGGAAGTCGATCAGACCATGATTGGTTTTTCCCCAGTGGAGTGTTGAACAGCTGAAGTTGTTTCCTCACAGAGTCTTATCCCCAGAAGAGTAGCCGAGGCGGCCACGCAGTTCACTCCCGCGATTGATATCGCTTTCCCTCAGCAGGTCCAGGTTCTCGTAGAGCTTCGTCCCCTGCAGCAGTCAACTGAAGTTGTGTCCCCTGCGGAGTCCAATTGATATTGGTGTGACCACGTTCTCCTCAGCAGGATGATTCCTCTATCTGAGTAGTTCTTTCTCCTGGATAGGAGGATTCCCCCTCGGCATTTATTTTGCTGACGGGATCGCATCATTGTGCATGATTGCATAGCATTTATCATAAACGCATAGCATTTCCACCGTGTGGAGCATGGCGCCGAAGCATATGCATAATAAACATGATCTAGGTTGCTACCGTTCTTGTTTTACAGGTGTTCCGTCGAAGGATCAGTTGCTCAGGATGATTCATGACATTCTCCCTAACGAAGTCGTTTGCTCGAGATGATTTTTGAGATCCCCAACGAAGTCTTCAGTTCAAGATGAGTCTTGAATTCCTCAGCAGGGCCGTTTGCTTAAGATGATTCCTAAGCTCCCCAGTAGCGTCCCCAGTAAAGGTTGCCCAGGATGATTCCTGAAGCCCCAAGAGAGCCGAATCCTTGGAAGCTGCTCAAGCCATGATTGGTTTGTCCCCGACAAGAGTTGCCTAGGATGATTCCTGGAATCCCCTAACAGAGTGTTTGTTCAGGATAATTCCTGAAATCTCCAGAATGGTTCTCGGTTCAAGATGATTCTTGAAGGTCCCCGACGGAGTTAGTTGTTCAAGATGATTCTTGAAGTCCTCAGCAGAGTTGATTCATCCAGAATGATTTCTGGACCCCCAGAGCGGAGTTGCTTGATAGTTCTCCAGGTTCCCCAGCGGCGAAGCGTCCTCCCCAACAGGTTTTCTAAACGGCGAAGTTGAAATCTCCCTTGAAGACTCCAGGATTGAAGTCTGCCCGTGTTAACAAAGAAGTTCTCTCAGTAATGCGGAATGCCTGATGGCACGATCAACCTGATGGTTGAAGTCCGGCTGATGCCCGACAGTGTCCTTTGAATGCCTGATGGCATGATCGACTATGAATTACCGGTTACCGTGTGACCGATTCCCCAATGGATCTTCGTGTTTCTGACGGCGATGTCAGATTTTTTTTGACGGCGAGGTCATATCATGTTTGTTTCCAGCGGCGATGTTGGATGGTTTGTTTCTGGCGGCGATGTCAGGTGGTCCCCAGCGGCAATGTTGGACATTTGTTTGTTTCCAGCGGCGATGTTGGATGTTTGTTTCTGACGGCAACGTCAGGCGATTCTTTAGTTCTCCAGCGGCGATGTTGGGTATGTTTGGTTCTGGCGGCGATGTCAGATGGTTCATCTTTCCAGCGGCGATGTTGGATATTATGTTTGGTTCTGGTGGCGATGTCAGTTGATTCAGTCTTCCAGCGGCGATGTTGGATGTTTGTTTCTGGCGGCGATGTCAGGAGATTATGTTTGACGACGATGTCAGACTCTTTAGCTCCCCAACAGAGATTATGTTTGTTCGACGACGATGTCGAGTGTCTCTCAGAGTTATGTTTGTTTATGACGGCGATGTCAGATCCCCTATTTCTCCAGCGGCGATGTTGGGTGTCTTGTTTGTTCTGACGGCGATGTCAGATAGTTTAGTTTTCCAGCGGCGATGTTGGGTGTTGTAGTCCTCCAGCGGCGATGTTGGGTGTCTTTGGTCAGTTGATTTAGTTCTTCGGCGGCGATGTTGGGTATTTTGTTTGGTTCTGGCGGCGATTTCAGGTGATTCAATTTTCCAGCGGCGATGTTGGATATGTCTGTTTCTGGCGGCGATGTCAGTTGATTTAGTGTTCCAGCGGCGATGTTGGGTGTTTTTGTCAGATGGTTCATCTTTCCAGCGACGATGCTGGGTGTTGTAGTCCTCCAGCGGCGATGTTAGGTGTCTTTGGTCAGTTGATTTAGTTCTCCGGCGGCGATGTTGGGTGTTTTGTTTGGTTCTGGCAGCGATGTCAGGTTCTTCAGTTCTCCGGCGGCGATGTTGGGTGTTTTGTTTGGTTCTGGCGGCGATGTCAGGTTCTTCAGTTTTCCAGCGGCGATGTTGGGTATGTCAGATTCTGTATTTTTTTCAACGGCGATGTTGAGTGTTATGGTTGTCCGAAGACAATGTTGGATGTTGGTGTGCCAGCGGCGATGTTGGGTATGTTTGTTTCTGGCGGCAATGTCAGATGATTTAGTCTTCCAGCGGCGATGTTGGGTGTTTTGGTTATCTGATGACAATGTCAGAGGAATTTAATGTGGATAACTGACGGCGATGTCAGATCAGTATTTCTCCAGCTAGTTGTCGTGCAGCTAGTATTCCAGTGTTCGAAGACTTGTTCCCCTCAGAGTACCGTGTGCTCGTGTAGTTGGCAAATTTCCGGGGTTTACCGGTATTCAACCGCCTCGCACCTCGATTGGCTGAGAGCCGTTCGCTCCTCACCCAGTCAGGTTCAAGCCGTTTGAATAGGGGCAGATGTTGCACCCCAAAATTTGACCAACATTTATTTACCCATCAAGTGTTTGAAGGTTGATACCTTTGTCAGAAAACTCAAGAGATCCTCAGAGGAATTGGTTGAAACCAAGGTTGTGTGCCTCATAACTTGAGAGTCGTGGGTGCTCCTCAGATGATTCTGAGACTATGAGGATGAACTTGAAGCTTTGAGAAAGCTTATGAGATGTCTTGAAAGCCATCATGAAGCCTAGAGAGGTCATTGTACAAGAATTCAGAAGATTCAACCATGAGTGGTAGAATTAGGGTTTGACTGGGTCAACCCTAGGTCAACTGAAGATTTGGAGAGGGTTGAGACCTAATCCAAGAGCCATGTGATCATGGAATGATGTATTGAGATACTATAAGGATTATTCCTAGACCAACTCATCATGATTGAGGAGTTTGAGAAGTTTTAAGCTAGGGTTTCTAAGGATTGACAGTGTAAAATCCCCTAGTTTGATCCCTATCTTCCAGGCAGTTTTAGCTCAAGATGTGATTGTCATCTCATCTTCCCCACAACATGAATGTTGTAGAGCTTGTTCTTAGCTTTAATTTGAGTGGTAGAAGTCCTTGATAGGATTTGCAGAGCTCAAGTTATGGTTTTGACAAATTACAGGTCATCTGAGGTATGTGAATCTGGGTCCTTGAAAGTCACCCAACTTGCAGATAACTTTTTCCCTAGTAGGATGATTCCTATGGATTCTTGGTCAACATGAATGTTGAAGATCATCTTCTTAGATTTCTATATAGTACTAGAAGTCCTTGATAGGATTTGTAGAACTCAACTTATGGCTTTGACAAGCCAAGGGCATTTTGGTCATTTGGAAGTTATAGGTCATTTCAAGCATAAGGCCATATCTCCTACTTCCAAGCTTCAAATGGAAAAATCTTCAACATAAAACTTTCTTAGAATGATATTTTAAGGCTAGTAGGGTGGTCATGAGATGTTGAAAAGGCTCATATCAAAAAGTGATAAAAATGGCCTAAAAATGAGGCATAAGTTAATTCAAGTGAAGTTGAAAATCCTAAATCATAAGCTATAAGTCCAAACCATGTCATATGATAGGTCATTTTGACTCCAAATGACATTTTAAGAACAATGGTTCAGCCACAATTTTGATTTGAGGCTTGCATCATAGGGTTGCTTTGTAATTTGCTTGCTTGCATAATAGGGTACCAAACCAAAACAAGGAAAAACTTAATAAACAAGGAAGATATGCATTGTATCTTATCACATATCTCATGTAAGGAGAAATTCAAGGCAGAATGGTAAGATTGCAAGGGTTTTGTCATGATATACCATGTGGTGAGAATTGAAAATCAAAATACCATTGCATGAAAACTTCAAATTCTCATGGGAAGATTCTAGGGAGTTCTAGATTGTTCTAAACCAGTCTATATATTGGATACAACTTGCATTGATTCAAGGTTGGTGTTGATTGTGGTAGAAAAGAGAGATTGAGATCAAAATTCCCCAATTGCAAATCATATTCAAACTTCATATTTCTCTTCATTGACATTTCATTTTTCTCCACAAATCTTCTCCATAAACATTTCTGAGTGTGTTCATGCTGGTTTGAGGATCCATTGATGAAGAATTGAAGGAGTTCCAATTGAATTTGCAAGAAGGCGATTACCATTGGATCTTGAAGTACAAGCTTTCTACATCAAATCTTTTGCATACAGAGGAAGATTCATCATCTAGGGAGCATTCTTGAAGAGTTTCAAGGGCTGAATTGAAGAGTTTCATCACCTACCATTCCAAGAAGCCAGGTATGCAAAACCATTTCTACACCTCAATCTAGGCATGGCTAGGGTAAATTATTAGCATAGAGCTGTTAGAGACAATTAGGTGGTCATTTTTGATGAGTTTGAGACCAATTGGAGAAGTTTCATTAATGGATGTCATTTCTTGATGGAGTAAGAATGAGTGATATATTGAGTGTTAAGGCAAGATTTATGGCTGATTTTAATGAGTGTAACATGAGGATCATTTTTATATAAAGAAAGATGAGTTTGGTTGAGGTCGAAAACTGAGGATATTTTGAAGTTCATGAGTTACACCATTCGGTTTGCACGATAGAGAGTGTTTCAATGTGTTCCAATGCCGTAGTCGTATTCAGGGCGAAATTCTAGTCAAGTTTGGTTTTTACATCGTGTTGATTGGTGGAGAAACGAAGGCATACGATGAGGGGGAAGTTCGGTGCATGGAAGATGTATTTTAATGGAGGTTTTGCAGAAACCCTAATCTGAGGAAGAAGATAAGTCATGTCCGTTGGATGAAGCTCTTGACCATTGACTTGATACCAGATCCTGTGGCCCACGTTTGATTTGAGTTTTGGAGGGAGTCAGCGCAGCGAAACGCTGCGTTCCATTTAAACGCGCTTGCTGGGCTTAAGTAATTCTGCTATTCCCACCCCACGTGTCAGGCCTATCATGAAATGAACTATATTTTCCTGCTTTTCGCACCGTTGTTTTTTTAATTTCTTTATGATTTTCTCATTTGTTTTCTGATTTTAATTTGGGCTCAGCGCTTTTCTATTTGCAACCCCCCTTTGGGCCCACGCATGGAATTGAACTAGGATATCTTGCTATCTGCACCCATCTCATCATTTTCATATTATTTTTACTCCAAATTTTTCCAAACTTTGAAAATGCATAATAAATAGAAAAAATAATATTTTTTCATGGGAGTTTTTTCTCCCTTTTCACATTTTTGTCAAGAAAAATATAAAATCATAAAATTGCCATTTTATTTCATTTTAGTATTTTTTGCATATTTTTCATTTTAATGGCTTTTTAATTCTTTTAAGTTGATGCCTTAATTTGTAGAATTTAGTTTAGGTAGCTCTCTTAGTATTTTTAGTTCAATCTTTTTAGGATAGTTAGATATATGTTTTAGGTTCCCCCTGGATTAATTCCATATTTTTGTGATGTTTTTTAGGATAGTTTTGATTAGGTAATTCTAGGTAGTGTAGAATTAGATTAAAACTTCAACATAGGTCCATAATGATTTTAGATTTTGGGTTTTTAGAACAATTTAGACTATGGGGAATATATGGGTATTAAGGGTAGGTATGTAGGATCCCTTAGAAATTATATTAGGATTTAATATAATAGTATGCTATTTTTAGTTGATTTTTGTATTGGTTGATTGTTTGTGTTGCCTTTAGGGCATGTTTGTTTTAGTTGCTTTGCTTTGTGGGCTTGGAAAGCTTGGTATCTCTTTGTGGAGCATTGAGGAGCATAGTTGAAGATTTGAAGATGCATTGAGGAGCTTGGGAGCTTGTTCTTTCTTCTTTTTTTTGTTGTTTTAGGGTTAGGGATTAGGAAGAGCTTAGATGTAGATAACTTCTTTCTCAAACATGGATGGTATCATTCACCTCCATTCCTTCCTATAATTCAAAGTCCTTCCATGGTATACACCTCTCTCCTTTGGAGGGATAAGTGATGTACCTAGGAAGTAGAACTTTTGAGGGAACCCTTCATTTGATGTTGAACCCTTATAGGTCACCTTTGGTGATCAAATAAGCAGTTCAATATCCCCCAGCTTATCCAGTAAGTGATTTTCTCTGGTTTTGATTATCTTGAGAGAGGTTGAGCCTGGGCTTGAAGATGAAGACTTCATTGAAGAGTATTGAAGAGGATGAATCCTTGAGCATTGCCATTCCAGCTGAAGCTTGAAGAGCATGAAGATCAAGTTGACACTTGAAGATCCCTGAAGATTAGGTGGAGCTGATCAAGAAGCTGAAGCTTAAGGGAGAAGATGAGTTGAGACTCATGTTGTAGGGTTGAAGCCTGGAAAAGCAAACTGATGTTTGTCATGTGATTGAAGTCTGAAGACTGAGTTGCTGTTGGAAGAGCTGAGGCTTGGAGTTGAGAAAGGAGTTGATCTGCTTTCTTTTCTTTTTCTTTTCTGTATTGATGTGTTTTGTCTGACTTGTTTGATGCATTAGAATAAGTTCATATCTAGAATAGTTAGAATCTAGGAGCATGATTGCACTAGAGGTTGAGTTGCTCCCTCTGCTTGTATTGTTATTGAGTGGCTTTGCTTGCGGGTATTCGGTAGAGCTCAGCTCCCTTGCCCATGTGGTTTGTTTGCCTGATGGCATTTCATTTCATTTTATCTGTATGATTGCAGTTTATTGTTTATTGCTTGATAGCATGTTGTTTATATTTCAGTATGATTACTGTTATTTCATTCTGGCTTGAGGTTGAGATGAGCTTGTGGAGGCTGAAGCCCCACACACATATCCTCCCTCACTTGCATTGCATGCATTTTACTGTTAAGCTGATGCTTTGTCAGTTTTTGGTGTATCATTGACATGATCCCTTAGGACTCTCATTTCCTTGGATAAGGATCTGATGATAGAATTTTAGGTTGAAACCTAAGCATGACAACTTCTAGGAGTTCCTTGTTCAAACCTCAACCATAGGATGAATCCATGGCATGATAACAGTAGGACTTGATAGTCTCCCTCCTAGTTGGGCCTGTTCTCTTCTCATCTCAAAACAGTTTAAGATACAGTAATCATGAATGATTTCTTTCGTACGTTACGAGCCTTAAGCTATCTGAGAAAGGATTGTGGGAGAGTTTCTTTTCCACAGTCTGGATGTTTAGTATGGTACCCTTTGGGTGACATGCGACACATTCACTCTCAGGTCATAGTCTCTAGTGCGGTTGAAATCGCAAACACAATAAAAAACACTTCTTTCGTAAAAGACAGGAAATAAACCGTAGTTTCCCGAACTACGTATGCTCTGATCTCTCATGCCTGTTGAGAGTACGTAGGCACAAGATGGCGATGTCTTGGCGAGCTACCTTCCCCCATGACCCTTCGTAGGCCGAACTACGTTGACTCTGATTTCTCATTCTCTGATGAGAATACGTAGGCATAAAGCGCGATGCTTTTCCGAGTCATTTTTCTTTTCTTTTTCAGCCAGCCCTGATAGGTAGATAGAATAAAACCAACCCGTCCAAGTAAACACAACAAGCGAGGATCCCGTCGAGTACGACGTACGTGAGGGGTGCTAATACCTTCCCCTTGCGTAACCGACTCCCGACAATGGTTGCGACGACCTTGTCTTACCCTTTTTCGTCAGGTTTTTCCGATCGTTTCCTTTCTCGCTCTGAGGGATAAATAACGAAAGGTGGCGACTCTTCTATTGTGTCGGCACCTTATTTTCGCGCAAGCGACAAACGACAAAACATGCAATCAAGGCAAAATACTATATGGCAGAAATCAAAATGCGGAAAGTAAAGAAAGCGTCGCGACGATCACTCGCGTAGATTACAAATCTCCAAACAAATACAATAACCGCGACCATGGCCTCGCGTAAATAACGAACAAATGAAATAATAACGTGTTGAAACAAACAATTTAACAAGGGTTAGACAAAAATGAAACGACCAAAACAAGAACTTACATTTTTGCATTTTTGTTTAAAAGAAGGGTTAATTGAAGGAGAAAATAGGCAACTTTGATGCTTTTGATTTAAATAAAGAAAATGATTTTATTTTAAAGTTGTATTCAAGAAAAATTATGTGTTAATTTTATTAAGGGAATTGATTTTAATTTTATTGTAAAAAATATTGTAATTAAAAAAATGCTTTGATAAAAAATGTCAATGATTTCAAAGATGCTTTAATTTTGCTACTAAATTAATTACTAACTAATAATCCTAATCCTACTAAATTAATTAAACACAAACTAAAATACACACAATAAAACACAATAAAACAAGAAGAAATAAAAATGAAAAACGAAAAGAGGACGTGGATTCCGTTGATTGTTCATTCCCGGCGGAAGGAGTCTCCCTCAAATTCGAGCCTCTTTCTGTAAGTACAACCTTCTTCACCTATGGCCATGGGTTTATCATACGGCGGTGACAGGCATGGCTCACAGATATTCTCGGAGAGCTTTCGACCTTTCAACTGCAACAACAAAAAAATAGTGAACCAGAACAAGCTATGAAATACAAGTCAAATTACCGGCGGCGAGAAGTTAATCAGGTGCGTCGTCGTGACTATCGTTGCAGTTCTTCAGTAGTCTTCAACCTAGATGATGCGTGTTGTCTGTGAAGTTCGAATATGAAGCTTCCTTCTATCGAAACCGTATGCGGCCGTCACCCCTGTTGTGAATCACCTTTTCTCCGTATTATTACTTTGTTGCCGTCAATTGTCCTTACCGTGAAATCCTCGGGCCTCCTCCTTTTAGGGTTTCTTCTGGACCCTTTTATACTGCTGTGTAAAAACCCTTTTAGCTTTTGTTGGGCCTGGATTCAATTCATTGTTACGATTTTCTTATGGTGGGTTTGTGGCTGCTTTTCAGGGCTTTGGTTTGACCTTACTTGGAGCAGAAACCTGGGATATTGCGGCGAATTTCATGGCTGGGGGTTAGGAATAGAGATGCGGGCGTTTTTCTGTTGCTTTTAAATTTGGTCTTGCTGATGTTATTGTTGTCGCATTTGTTGTTGCTGCTGACTGGATAATTGTGGCCTAAATATAACCATATCCCCAGGAAAAAGCATCCCCAATCAACCGACAGGCTTTATCAGAAACTGCGAGTAGCAAAGTCTGTGATCGCAATTGAATAGCTACACATAGATTCTTTTCTTGGAGCTGACTCAGAACTCCATGGAAGCTACGGGAACTGGTTTCACTCTAACAGTAGCAGGAGTTACAGTCCCAGCAGGTATTGGTTGTCGGTTTGTGATAGATCCATTCACTGATGGTAATGTAGTTGGACAGATATGGAAGGTTGGCTTCAGTTGGTAATTGCCTGTTATCCTTTCAGCTCAATGGGTGGTCCCCAAGCATTAAAGCCAGCGAGAAGTATTAGCCCTGATGAGAGGAAACTTTTATATGAATTATTCCTGAAGCAGAGGCTTGTTGCTGAAGTATCTGCAATGACCAACCAGCTTCCAGTAGTGCAGATGCTGCTATCAAAACTGATGGATGTTTCAGTAGGTTATTGCTGGAATGATTTTAGTGAAGAAGATTGGGAGTTTCTGTTGTCTAAGCTAAGGTGTTGGATTCAATCAGTAGTTGCTATGATGAAGGATGTAACCGAAAATGTAAATGATTTAGTTGATAATTCATCTGATAATTTGGATGAAATGTGTAAAAAAAATTGAGAAAATTATTCTGATTTCAGATCCTTTTCCCATAAAGATTTCTGAAAATGCCCTTTTATCATTTTCTCTTTTCCTTAAGCATTGTAAACATCAATAAACTGAAGACACAGATAGATCAAATACAATGAAAACAGAAAAGTTGGACTCTGCTAAAGATCGGATTGTAGAAGGTATACTACGCTTACTATTTTGTACTGGCATATCTGAGGCTATTGCAAATGCATACTTCAAAGATTCACTCTGCTCTACACTCTGCAGTTGCGGAACGTATACTGGTGTCTGCAACGGGTAAGGATTACTGGCTGCCGCAAGGATAAAGTGCATGTGCATATCTGCATTCTGCTGATCTGAGTCTCCACTTTGAGTAAGATGAAGAGATACTATAACCTCTTTCTAAGAATGATGATGCAAATAAGATAGGGTTGTAAGAATAGTAGGTCCTGACTCCTCACTTAAAGAACTAGCGAATTTTATCAGTGTTGCTTAAGCGGTAAAACTGAAGACACTCTTCTGTCTCGCCGCGTTGCTTTTAAGACTTCTGAAAGTAAGAACATCTGTGAATCCTTCACGACTTAGTCGGTCTTACGGATTTGGACAGATCTCAGAATATATCATAGGTCCCAATCCTTGGTCATGGTGGTGGTCATTTTTCATTGAAATGATGAATATGCACTGAAACCAAACTCAATCCCTCTGAAACGCGGAGGAAAACGCACCGAATCTACAACGACTTCCCTTCGTCCGTGCACCTTTTTCGACGACGTTGACTTTTCATTCCTCTCCACAAGTTGCATCTGATACCTCATCATCGTGAGGTTGCCTCAAATTATTCCTCTGCTGCTTTAGCCTGTTTATCAGCAGAAGAACTACCAAGCTGTTTGTTAAGACTCTCCAGATCACTGGCTTTAACACCACCGCCTGCCATAGTGATGGCTTTGACCATGCTATCTTCCTTTACTTCTACAACCTGGCCTTTTTCTTTAATTGAGCCTGAAGGCACACCAACATGGTCTACAACGACGGAAGAATTGTATCATCAGTCTTCATATATGGTGTCACCTCTGCAGCCAGCCCTCACTTAGGCATATCCCTTTGCAGTAGCACGGGTTTTGATTTCCCATTTCCGCCATTTAAAGTTGTTTGCTCTGCTATTGACTTGCAGGTTCGGCGAAAGCGGCTCGGAATCGAAAAATCGGAAGTCAAAGACACTTTAGGATTTTATAGAAATTCAGGAGAGTGTAATTAATTTGTATTTTCCTTCATCCCTGGATATTGTATTGAACTAATAATATCAATGAAATCAATATTTTATTATTTAGATATGGCTACCAAAATAATAAAATAGGAATTCTATTTTTCCAATAATTCGAATTTCTCACTCCAAATTATCCGACAAAACCTTTGCGTAAGTTTAACCAGATAAATCTACGTAATGGAACTTGTCTGATTACCACAACGTCTGACCCTCAACCACTGATCTCAACCAAACTCTTGCAAGTTGATTTGTATCTGATACTACAAGTGAACATGGTATTGACCAGACACGCAAAGAAACTCCGCCTACACGGTAAAACCGAAACTGCCTGAGGAACCTTTGATGACAACTTAAACTCACGAACTGTTAATAACTATGACTTAATGACCATTTTGCTCTTCCCTATTAAATTGCGCACCGCGTGATTTTTCCTGCAAAACCAACAGACTACACAACCTGTTAGCGATTAGTTAAAATGCAATGCCTAAATGCAATGGAATGCCAGATGAAACGATAAATCTTAGGGCAAAATTTGGGGCATTACAGAAGGAATGGTCAACATCACTATACAAAAAGTTGCTCATGCGCCACCATTTCGAGGTAGAGGTAACAGAGTTTTAGTACTATTATATTCAACTTAAAAACCATTCTTATCTTCAGTCTTCTAGCATCTTCAGAGGCTTCAGATATTAACTTGATGAAGCGTGTTGTAGAAAAGTCTTTCTTTGTGTAATCTTCAGAACCTCATTCTTTAGAATCTCAGATCTTCGTTCAGCAGAACCTTATCATAAGAATCTTCAGCACTTGGTTTCTTAGAAGCATTATCTTCAGAGTCTTCAGAACTTGTTCTATCAAAATATCTTCAGAGTCTTCAAATTTCATTAAATGCACTTTTGTCTTCAGAGTCTTCAACACTGCGTTCAATCAGAACCTTGTCTTCATAAACTCTTTAGAGCTTGATCTTTAGAAATGATGTCTTCAGAATCTTTGGAGCTTTGTTCACCAGAACCATGTCTTCAAAATCTTTAGAACTGTATTAATGTAAAAAACATTTGTTGTAAAGCCTTCTAGGCTCACGTATAAAGTATCAATCAGAAACCTTATTACAAGTGTTCCTTAGAACCATTGTATTATAAGTATTTCTAAATCTTAACTTTATCTTGTATATACATATGTTTTTCTTCCAGAGTGTTAATAACAGAGTCTGATGACGTCACACATCTTCTTACCAGATTCAAAATCATATTGATAACAGCCACACATTAGACAGAAACCATATCATACATAATTGTTCTTTTAGATAACTTGTGCAGTTATCATCAAAACTTAAAGGCCAGATGTAAAACCAAATCTTGTTCTTACAGTAGCGTCGGCCACCAACAGGTTCTCTAGCCTCACGTGAGTTGGTCCCTTAAACAACCTAAAAAACTATTGCATATGGATTCTCGAAGTAGTGAGGAAGCCCTCACTACCCAATCATGTTATGTACCTACAAAGGCCTCTGAGTCTCCCTGTCCTTGTAGGGAGAATACACACTATATTTTTTACCAGTACAGTGACATCCACCATGGTGTCCCGATAAAACTAACTTGGGCTATACCTTATTTAGCCACCATCACCTTTCCTGTCGTACCTTTAACTCCTACACCTAGCCATTATTGCCCATGGAGAACAGAAGAGCTTCATCCCTTATGCCCTATGGTACCAGCGGTACAGGCGATGTCGACGCCATGACAGTGATGCGCGCCACCATGAAAGTACTACGACACCATTATTGGATGTTAGAAGATGACATCCAAAACAACTGACAGCTTCAACAGAAGGTCACCCCCTAGAAGAGGTGGAACAATTGGATCCCTAGCCACTATGGACAAAATATGGGAAGATTTTTTCCCAGAAGGTTTCAAACCTCCATAATTGCCCAAGTTTGATAGATGCAACCATTTCTATGAATAAATAGTCTTCATCAACACACAAATAGCCATCATAGGAGCGTAAGACTCTTTAAAATGTAAGTTGTTGTCAGGAACCCTCTAGGATGCCGCCCTCTAATGGTACATGGACCTTCCCATGACTTTATTAACAACTATCAAGCGCAAGTAAGGAAGACAACACACCAATTTTCTGCCAGTCGTCACAGGCAATTTTCCACCACCAGCCTATTTAACATTCGCCAAGGTCCATTAGAATCACTGAGGGACTACCTTGCGCGCTTCAGTGAAGTCACTATCAAGGACGCTCCTCTGAACCAAGAAATGTTTGGGGGGAATTCTAAAATGGACTTAAGGTGTGACACTTTAATAAATCCCTCGCCCAAAAGCCGACACTCACACTGGTCAAAATAACCGCCAGGGTGGAGTGCTACAACAAAGGTATGGAAAGCAATATTGAAAATAAGGCTCGCGATGTTAAGGAGAACATCCACAACATTGATAATTCTCATCCCTCTAGGAAAAACAATTACATGTCGCTTGTGGAGGAAAAGTTCGTATTCAAAAGAGTCGGTAAAGCAACGAAAAGTTTCACGCCATTGAATACCCATTGAGAATAGATCCGGCGTGAGGTACTCCACCTGCACAACATATTAACACCTCCTGCCCCCAAGGTCGAGGTGATCGTATTAGAGCTTGGAAGGTGGTGTATGTTCCATAGGGTCAAAGGACATCACACCGAGGACTGTTACCAGTTTAAGAAGGAAATAAAGAAGCTGTTACAAGAGGGACACATCAAAAACTATGTGAAGGACAATTCGTCTAACCAGGAAGAAATACATAACTCTTGCAGGCGAGAAGGTTCCGGAAGCCCTAATACAAATAAAGCCAAGGAAACATCCCATGGCAAGGGCAATAAGATATATGCCACACTCAACATTATAGCAGGAGGATTCACCGGGGGCGATGAGACCAGCGTCACTCACAAAAGATATGCTTGTCAAATTCTAAGTGTAGAAAACCTCCCTAAGGTCAAGATTATGGAAGCACCAAAATTTGCGATTGTGTTCTCGGAAAGAGACGCATTTGGTGTCCACCCTCACAATGATGATCCCATGGTCATCATTGTCACATGCGAAGAATGCGAGATCAAAAGGGTTCTAGTGGATTAGGGAAGCTTCGCCGACATACTATATTAGGATGTATTCAAGAGACTGTGTCTCAATCCTAAAGACTTGAAGCTCTTCAAGGGATTTTTAATCGGATTTTCAAAAGAACAAGTATAGATCAAATGGTACCTCACCCTGAGGATCATTTTCAGAGAGCAAGACCAGAACAAAGAAATAAAGGTTAAGTATTTAGGCATTAATGCCCCCTCTTTGTATAATATGATTGTAGGGCGACCATTCTTTAATCGTCTGGGAGCCACTTTATCTACTTGTAGTTATACATAAAATAATCAATCCCCAATGGGAGAGTGAGGGTTGTCTGAGGGGACCACGAGATCACCATGAAATGTTATGAAGAAAGTTGTTTGATGAGGTGTACTCTTTTCCCTCAGTGCTTTTCAGTGAGCGAGATTTTTTTAATAAGGTATCTCACTCTTATTTATCAATATTTATTCACTATGCCATATTTTTGCATAAATTCCAGCTCAAAAAAAGCCTCTCATGAGAGGCAATTACATGCGATGGATCCCCGAGACGGGATCCCTGTCGCCCATAGAGGAAATTACATGCGTTGGATCCCCCAAGATGGAATCCTCTTCACTCATAGAGGCAATTACATATGTGAGATCCCCCAAGACGGGATCGTTGCCACCCATAGAGGCAATCACATGTGATGGATCCCTCTGGATGTGATCCTTGCCGCCCATAGAGGCAATTACATATGTTGGATCGCCTAAGACGGGATTCTTGCTACCCATTGAGGAAATTACATGCATTGGATCCCCCAGGATGTGATCCTTTCTGCCCATAGTGGAAATTACATATGTTGGATCCTCCAAGACATGATCCTTTCCACCCATAGAGGCAATTACATGTGTTGGATCCTCTGGAATGGGATCCTTGCCACCCATATAGGCAATTACATTTGTTGGATCCCCTAAGATGGGATCCTTGCCACCCATAGAGGCAATTACACGTGGCGGATACCCCATGACGAGATCCTTACCATCCATAGAGGCAATTACATGCGTTGAATCCCCCAAGACGGGATCCTTGCCACCCATAAAGGCAATTAAAAATGGATCCCCCGGAAAAAAGATTATTGTCGTCTCAAAAAAGGTCAAAAAAATAGATGTTAAACAACATAGAAAATAACAATAAAGATTGTTAATATAAAAAGACACCCCCATAGGGACGTCATTGCTTCAAACGATTACAAAATCCCCAGAGAGGGTCAAAAGAAATACAACAAAAGACAAAATGCCACATGGAACAAACATCATTCTCCTTGAGATTTTTCCTCCATAACAGCATGCTTCGGCTGGGGACTCTCAAGTTTGCCGCCCTCCCGAGTTGCACCTTTATCCTAAATGGGGAAATTCTCATGTTCAGGGGAAGTCGTTGCCTCCTCATCCACCATCACCCCACCTTTCATGACCTTGAAGGGATCTAAAGGACTCAAGTCTAAAGTAGGGTACAAAAAGAGGATTTTCTCCTCGACCCACTCAAAGTATACACAGATAGTTGACACCATATTGTCATTCAAATCTGATACCTCATCCGTTAAACCTTTCTAGCAAAAGAGAACTACATCCAAAGAGTCATGTAGATATTTCTTTGTCATTAGAGATCTCCCTGGCCTTAGCCCGAGCATTCTCTAACCTCTTTCTTAATTTCTCCTCATCTTGCTGGAGGGACTGTAGCATCCGTTGGCTCTCAGGGAACAAACATCATCCTCATTGAGATTCTTCCTCCACAATAACATGCTTCGTTTGGGGACTCTCAGGTTTACCGCCCTCCCGAGTTGCACTTTTCTCCTAAATGGGGAAATGCTCATGTTCGGGGGAAGTCGTTGCCTCCTCATCCACCATCACCCCACCTTTCATGACCTTGAAAGGATCTAAAGAACTTAGGTCTAAAGTAGGGTACAAAAAGAGGATTTTCTCCTCGGTCCACTCAAAGTATACACAGACAGCTGACACCATATTGTCATTCAAATATGATACCTCATCCGCTAAACCTTTCTAGCAAAAGAGAACTGCATCCAAAGAGTCATGTAGATATTTTTTTGTCATTAGAGATCTCCCTGGCCTTAGCCTGAGCATTCTTTAACCTCTTTCTCAATTTCTCCTCATCTTGCTGGAGGGACTGTAGCATCCATTGGCTCTCATTATGAGCCTTCGTGTACTCTTGGAGCCTCGGCTCTAGGTTGTTAGCATCCTTGTCATACTTGCCCTGTTCGATATCATAAAACATCAACACCCTTAGTAATAAGGTATATTTAATGTTCATAATGATCGAAGAGGATTATGAAGAAAGGGATCAATACTTAGCAGGGAACTCCTTGGAAAAAATAAGGTACGAACCTTTGAAGCGGAGGAGGTCGGGACTTACATCGTTCCACCAAGGTGTAATATTCTCGCCTCTAGTGGGCTCTGTTACTTGGCCAACAGTAGAAGGGGACCCCTCTCCTAGCCTTTGAGTCTCATCCTCCAGTTAATCTGAGGTCAATGTCTCAGTCGCTTTCTTTTGCCCCGGATGGTCAAACCCCGTGGTGGCTTTTTGGACTATTAACACCTGAATTAGAGGACTTGATCCTCTCCAATCTTTGTATGTGCTCTTCGACCGAGGTCTTTTCCATTTAGTATGCATAAAAAACACGAGTCATAAAAGGATATAAGGCCCCATAAATAAAAAATAATAAACCATATACCTATATAGGTAGCAAGGTGTACGCCACCTTCTCGCCACAACTTAATTGCTACCAGTCAGTCCATAACCTCGAACTGCCAATAAAAGTGAATAATATTTCTCTCCTCATGGGACAGGAATGCCCAGTCATAGTCTACAACTATAGTCAGCTCCTTCGTCCAAGATAATAGAATGAGGGGGCCCAATCAGTACCCATCATTCCAAATGAGTCCTCCCGACCCCTCGCTCGGACAAACTTATCTTTCCAATATTTATAGTTATTAGAGTGAGGGGTAAAAAGACACTTTTTCTATCGGTTGGTCATAGTCATCTAGATACCTTTCACAAGTTTGGTAACAAAGAAAAAGAAAAAGACCCCCATAGTCAATTTGATGTATAGCTTCTCACAAACCATTTCGAAATCCCTAACGTAACCTAACTGTTCGGAAACAATTAAGAAGGAACAACATTAAGGACCCTAAGGATATCCATGGAAAAAGAAGAAATAGGAAAAAGACTTCCATATCCTTAATAAAGGGAGGATAAAAGTATAGATACAACGAGGAGGGATTGGAGGAGACAAGCGAAGTCACCCTCTCTGATGGTCGACAAATTTCCAGGATGAACCAATCCTCATTCCCAAAGGAAGAGACAACCACTCCCATCCGAATGACATGAATTTGTTCCTTGAAAGTGTAAGTAGAGACGAAGTCGCTCACGCCTTTGGGAATGAAGGAGGAGGAAGACATTTTTTTATATGAGAAAGCAGTAGAACAAAAAGAAGTCACCACCTTTGCAACCGTCAAAAAGGAACTATCTATCTAGAAATCCTATTACTAACATAGAGATACATTTTCCAAACAGATTTCCTAAAATCTAGTACCATAAACTAGGAAAGGTGAAGAAATTCATACCTTAGAGGATGTTGAAAGCTTCGTTGGGGTGACAAGAGGAGATGGCTTGAGTAAATTGCAAAAAATAAAACAGAATGCAAAGAGAAAAACCCTTCTTATAGGGAAACTCTCTGAGTTCCCCTAGGGTTTTATGAAACTTTGCATAATACCTACACGTGTCATTAACATTTGCAATTTCGAAGAGCGAGCCATCATTTATTACATTAAATGAAGAAAACACGTTTGTATGGTGATTGATTGACGTCTCGGGTTACCATACCTTAGTTAAACAAATGACACTTGGACTCTGACCCATCGGGTGGGAATTATAACTAAAGATCCTGCCTGTTATCTCACACTACTTCGACTAAGGGACTCGCCTTTCACTAAAGGACTCACCTGCTATTTTACTCGCCTTTCATTAAGGGACTCACCCATAAGGGAGGAGAATTGCCGCCAAATGAGATCATTCTTAGTCAAGGGAACTATCAATGGGGCGAGTGGTTTTTAAAACTTTCGCCCTTTATTAAAAAATCATCGTGCTCGAGGGACTGTGTAGTGTTATATTTGGTAAAATCCTAGACTAGGGCACCCCTGCCCAACAATTGGGCCGCCCAGACAGAATCTAAGGGATTCGCTCGAGAGATTCCTCGAATGTGGGAGTCAAGCAAGAAATAGTCCTCACTGACTCCTAGAAGATAGATGGTCAATAACCCTCATAGTACGAGGGGAGCGGTTAAGACCACGTCAAGGAGGTGAAAGCCCTAGAAGCTGGAAACTCCTATAAATACATTATCCCTCAAAGGGAAAATACATACTCTAAGCCATACATAGTGTTCATCGCTAAAAAGCACCCCACTTGTTACCATCGTAACATACACGGCTAACTTAATCGTCCGCCTGTAACCTAGCAGTGCCGACTACCAACAAGGTCTCTCACCTCAGGTGAGTTAGTCCCTAAAACAGCCTTAAAAACCACAACACAAGGCTTGTCACCGCCGTGAGCAAACCCTTACTACCCAAACATATTATATACCTACAAATACCTCTGAGTTTCTCTGCCCTTGCAGGGGAACACACACCCTGTACTATTTTACCAATACAAATTATATTTCCCTTTAAAAAATTATCAAATTAATTATTTTAGTATTATGTTTTTATTTTGATTTTAATTTTCTTAAAATTTTTAATATTATTTTATATTTTTATACCTATTTTCTTTTATTCTTAACTTCATTTTTGTTTTTTAATTTTTTTATAATGTATTTTTTAGGTTCTTACTTATATTATTTTATTCTTTAAATATTATCAAATTTATCCTATCGTATTCTATTATTATTATTATTATTATTATTTTAACTTTTGTTTTTTTATATCTATTTTCTTTTATTCTTAATTTTATTTAAAAAATTATTTTTTTATTATATATTTTTTGTTCTTTGAAGAAAAAAATACTTTTTTTATTAAGGAGATTGTTCACATTATATTTTCTACCACTTTTAATTTTTATTGTTGTTGGTTAATTTTCTTAATTTTCTATCAACTTCCTTTGTGTTGTTTGTTAGACTTACTTCACATTACATGATAAAAATTTTTAAAAAATTAATGAAAATGCTTATGAACGTAAGTTTTTATTGGATTATATATTTATCCTTCTTTTATATATACATATAATAATGAATATTGTTTTTTTGAACGGTATAACAATGAATATTATTGTTAATTATCTATTTATGTAAATCATTAGTATGATAATGCTACAAATTGTTATTCATCCGAGATTGACATATTACATGACAATAATTATACAATTATGAATTTTATTTCTTTTAAACTAATAAATATATTATCTCTAAATTTATTTTAAAATATGATTAATTTAATAAAAATTCAATATCCCTTTAAAACTATTACAATATCACATTTACTAGTAATTGTTCCCGTACATAAAATAAATTATTTTAATGAAAAATTAATAGTAGTATAAACTTGAAATATAGTATATAATAAATAATTATATTTAAATAAATTTAAACATAAGATATGAATTTAACTGTAATAAAATATAAATTTGAATGTTTTTTCATAACCGTGAAAAAATACTATAAAAGTAATTATTATAGACACCTTTAATCTAGCACACGAAGTTACACGTAAAACAATATCATATAACTAATTATATGAAAATATAGATTTTGAAAGATATATACAAACATTTCTACAAGATTGACCTGGACTCTTATTGATAGTCATTGCAAATGAGACAACAATAGAAATTTGTGTTACGTTGAAATGTGAATAGAATTATAAGATTAGATGGAGTCAAAGACAATTTTGGGATATAAGATTTTTTTTGTCCAATACTACTTTGTGATATGATATTTTCCTCAAGCACTTAATATCTCATATGTATAATTATAATTGTCGTACCATTACATAAATGTTATTGATCAATATTTCTCAACAACGGAAATTGGAACACCATTTTTGTGTCTAAACTCATGGGTTGGTAGACATGAAAAATTAATGGTGTTAAAAAAATTCAAGAGTATAAATATCATCAAGACTATTATTGTTTCTATCAAATGAACATGGACTATCAACACTTGAGTATGTTTTTTATCACCTAGAACCAAATCCATAATGTAATTATTCAATCTATCAACAATATCATTTGTAGGTATTAAGATTGTCCAATTCTAAAAAAAATGAAGGATCATTCATATTATCCAAAATTGATGGATATGCGGTATCAATAGTTGAAGCAATAGGATCACATGTATTATTTATCAGCAAGTTATATGATATTAATTTTAGATTCGCCATCATTATTTTCTCCAATGTTTACATCTCCCACTTTTAAAATTCAAATTGAGAACTCTATCCCATCATTAAGATTCGAACACGAAAATCTACATTGAAGCATCGTGTTTTTTGTAAATGTTAAGACCCGACAAAATTGCCAGAGGTATGAAGAATTAATGCTAGAATGTACGATATATTGTCTCATCCCTTTTGGAATGATAGGAAGAATTTGCATAAAATCACTGTCCAAGACGATAAATTTTCCTCCATGTTAGACGATAGGTTTCAATCTAGGGGGGATGGATCACAAATTAAAAACCAAAGACTCTTGGCAAAAATTTATTTTCAAAAAGTATGACATAGCAGAAAAACAATTTGAATTGAATCGTCTAACCGAACCTACTATCGAAAAGCTATATGTGCAACGTAAACCGTATGGAATGATAATGAATACAAAATTTTCAACAATAATCAAGTCACATATCAATAAAATACAAATCTATTCGTAATGCTTATTTCTAATGAACACAAAGTGATAAAAATACTCAAAGACAATTTATCAAACACTTTGTGTGCGATTGATCACGTTTGAAAATTCGATTTACTTTACATGATGTAAAAAGCCAATCACAATAAAAGTGATTGTGATTATATCAACAACAACAATTTAAAAGAAAGTTGAAAACAATTTCCAATCGAATCAATCGAAACAACAACAAAATCAATAATTTGAAAGAACAACAATTAAAGAAAAAAAAGCGATAAAGAGACACAAAGATTTATTTAGGAAATTTCTCAATCGCCCTTGCTATGGGTACGTCTGCCCTTAATTCGAAATCAAATTGAGATACTTGCAATTAACCTTATCTTTGCAAAAATGTTTATACAAGAGGTGAAGAACTCTAACCCCACAAACTTTATGGTTTGTTGTTGATTGAACGACCTCTAAACCCTTGATCATAGCTTGATAAAGTCACCAACAATGTGGATACAATCCTCTGATTATCTCGAGCACGCACTTGTTGAATCCAATATTCTCGAACATGATTCACCGCCTCGTGCTACTCCCTTGCAAGGAAACCACTTTGTCCCAATGCCTTCACTCGGTCGAATCTGTGTTGACATGATCTTGTTCAAAACCTTCAAATCACACTGATCTTGAAGGAAAACCCCACCTTAGTTTTCTTATTTAAAACACACAAAGATCCCAACCCAATATTATTGATTACACCAACCTAATTGGAGGTTATCAACACTAATCTAGATGGTCGCCCAATCGAAAAATAATTATGTGTATAAAAGAGAGGTGAAGATGATGAGAATGCTTTGTAATCTGGTTTCGTATAGGTAATTCACTAGTACCTTGTTAGATAAATGATGCATGTATGAGTATATATATGTGTGTGCGGAAATAGGCAAAAAGGATGCAAGAAAAATAAGATGTAAAGTGAAATTTTAAGTTTTTGAAGGCTACAGGTCGACCTATGAAAGCAATAGGTCGGCCTGTCAAGGTCTTCAGGTCGGTCTGAAGGAGGCGACCTATGGAAAGAATCTACAGACTTCATTCTTTGAGCGTGGGAGCCAGCCTGTAGTCATATGTAGCGGCATGTACTGAAGCATAAACTTCTACAGGTTGTCCTGAACACATATAGGTCGGCTTGTGCAGTTTTGTTGACACACAAACTTGATTTTTTATGTGAATGACATGCCTAAGACCTTTCAAACCATTTCAAGAACACTTGCATGCGTCCTAAGGCTAATAATGATCAATGCACATCTAAACTTATGATGATGCCTTCCAATATACAAAAGCGCTAAGTCTAAGTCTTACTCCTAGTTTTGACATCATTCAAAACATTGCTAAGTTGAAGAATATGCTCACACTCCAAAGGAAAGATTTAAACTTATTGATTAGATACTTTAAGTATATCCCTAAACGATTTATCAACAACTTCAAAGTAATGTTTTATGAACCATCAGAGCTTTATTATTCCAAATAATAAGTTTTAACTTAACAATTAGTTCAGCTAAAAGGAACATTTGGCTTGATCCGACATGTAATTGTCAATGATATTTATTGGTATGGTCAATCTTGAATGGATTATCCTTCCTCCAGGAATAAGTAATAGGATTATTTCACATGAGACTACTATCATATTAATATCCCACTGTGATCTAAGTGCTACAAAAATTGCCCTCTAGATGAATGTTTTACTCTTATAAAATGTTGATGTAATAGGATCATGACATTTGATGACATACTTGAAGAGATATTTTATAAAATGCGATTGATTACACCACTCAACAACATTTATGTGTGCATTGTATTTCAACAAAAGATACATGTTATATGATCCAACACATCTGTTATCAATGAAAGAGTCACTTTATTTTAAATAAATATACCATTATTTTAAATAAATAGTAAAATCACTATTTTCATTAAACAACTTTTAGCATAATAAATAAAAATAAAAATTAAATAAATATAAAAGCTAGTGGAAAAAGTAGTTATCTTTAAAAAGTTAGTGGAAGAAAATTAGTTATTTTAAAGATTTTTGTGGAAGAAAATTAGTATTTATTAAATAATTAAATAAATAATAAATATAAAAAATCAGTGAAAGAAAGTTAGTTTTTTTATAACATTAATAAAATAAAATAAATATATAAAATTAAAAATTTATCCTTTATTTTAACGTCAAAAATTGTTTAAAATACTAAACAACTTTTATTTATAAAATTTGACATTTAAATAATTAAATTTATGTGCATGTTAAAATACTAGTAAATATGAATAGACTAACGTGTGTTTTGAAGCACAAGTTAAGAATTAAATATAAAAATATCATTTTAAAAATTGTGTATTTTTTTTTTTTCACAAGCTTGTAATTAAATTTTTTATTATTTTTTTCAAAAGCTTGTAATTAAGTTTTGAGTTAAATATGTTTGTGGTCCTTTTAAATATCTCAATTTTTGATTTTAGTCCCTCAAAATATTTTATTCAAAGAATGATCCTTCTATAATTTTTCATCCACACTTTGGTCCCTCTTGTAAATTAGCGACGGTTTTTAGCGACAATTTAGCGACTGAATTAGTGACGGTCTTAGCGACGATTTTAGTAGTAGGGACCATAAGTGTGGATGAAAAATTTTAGGAGGACCATTCTTTAAAGGAAATATTTTGAAGGACTAAAAACGAAATTGAGATATTTAGGAGGACCACAAACATATTTAACCCTTAATTCTTTTATTATTTTTTTCAATACAAATTTTCTATTTGTGGATTTCTTAACATGTGTCCTTATGACACAACTTAGCAAACATTTTTACCTCATACCCCTAGATTTATACTCATACCCTTATATTTTGTTAAAAATGTCAATTTCACCGTTGCTTATTTTAAACCAATTTATCATTTCACTTTTTATCATTCATTTGAGACTTTCGAAAATTGCACCCCTTCACAGTTACACCGGAGCACTTTGAAAAAGACTTTGGATATGCTTTTTTTTTCCTTACGAAAGACTTACTAAAAGAGCTCTGATTTATAACAAAACTAATTTCGGAAGACTTACTAAAAGAGTTTTGTTTTGTGTGAAAAATGTATTGTACGAAACATTTTACAAATGTGTTCTGGTTTATACACTTATGTGCATCGAAACATATTTAGACAAGTTATCCGATTTGTTCATTTTGCGTACCGGAACTCTTTTATGAAGATTGCCGGTCTGCTTTGCTAAATATATATTTTTAACAATTTTTTATGCTGCAAGTATGGAAATTCCTCCACAAATATGCGATAAAACTCAAATATGTGTAGATAATTATGATACTTTTTCAAATACTCAAAGATTTGATACACGAGAAGAGGTGATAAGGCGGATTAAAAAGGTTAGAATCTGAAATAAAGTAATTTCTATTATCACTCGTTCAGATACTAAAACATGTAAGAGAGCGAGAAGTAACAAATTAATATTTTGTTGCAATAAAGGTGGTAAATAAAAGGATTTTGATAATGGAACCCAAAGTGCAACAAAAAAATATGGATGTCCATTTAAAATCAGGTAAACTCCAGCAGAAAATGGGGTACTCCAAACTATTAATTAATTTGTATTGAAGAAAAGTCAGCAAGTGGCACACATTAATACTAATAGTGTTGATATGATATGAGGATAAGAATTTAAAAATCAAATGTTATAGAAAATTGAATGTGAAACCAAGAAAGGTGATGAAAGGTGAATAATAAAATATATATGAATGGCATTTTGGCCTTTTTTTTAAAATCAAGTTTGATTAGGGAGTTTTAACTAAAACAAAATATTATAATTTGAATTTAAGATAGTCTTTAATATTTTTAAAAATTTTATAATATCTCCATTATACTTTATTTTTCTATTTTAAAAATATAAAATATTACATACAATTAGAAATAAATCATAAAACATAATATTAAAAATGATTTAGTATCATTTATCAATTAGTTAGTAAAACCATTTCAAATATTTTTATAAATTTTGTCAAAACAAAAAAAGAATTATATACAAAAAAATATATTGTTGATTCAAATATTTTTATATACGTAAACAACTTTACTATTAATTCAATTTTTTAATAAATAAAGTCCAAAAAAAAATTATATACAGAAAACAATATGTTGTTGATTAAAATATTTTTATATACGAGAACAACTTTACTATTGATTCAATTTTTTTTGTTAATAATGTCAAAATAAAAATAATATTTATATACGGGAAACAACCTTACTAGTGATCCAAATATTGAATAATAGAAATTCTTCGACCATTTTTTTCTATTATATGAAAAAGATTAAGGGAGTTTATTAAAAAATATTGAGTAGATATTTCAAAAATGTATTTTCTCTGTTGTGAATTAGGATGCCTTAAAACAAAATATACTTGATTTCTTTATGATTAAGAATACACAAGGGTTAGGGTTAAGAAAAAATAAGGGGAACAACAATGATTGGTTATAACTGCTATTCTTTACTTTCTCTATAAAACAGATTACAAGTACTCAAGAATAACAAATAACCCTCTCACCTTAATTTTGTCACACCACCACTTAAGATGAGAGACTAATATGTTATTTATAATAAAATCTAACATACTAAACTAATGTGCTTTTTATCAATTATCCATTACAAGCTAACTTAGGGTACACGCTAACTTAAACAATTGGATCCTTAACACAAGGCCCAATTTGACAACTACATACTAGAACACAATTCGACTACAACATGTAGGTCTTCGACAACAACATGTGAGCAAACTTGGACGGCATGCTAACAAGAGTTTGATCCAATATCTCACAAATCTCCACCTTGGATTTAACTCTACCATTAAGAAACAGGCTAGCTTTCTTCATGCAACTTTATCAACTGCATATAGTGGAAAAACTTGCAACTTGGCAACGTCTTGGTGATCATATCAGCAGCATTATGATCTGTCGAAGCCTTTAGCACATGGACTTCTCCATGCTTGATTACCCTTCTGAAGTGTTTCTTTCCAACTAATTGATGTACCAAACATGGTGAACACATACCCATAAATAGATTTTCTAGAATCCATATAACCTGCATAATCTGAGTCGACATATCCTTCGATTTCTACTTTACAATCTTCACCCAAAGCTCCACTATAAATTAGGATTCTGTTTAGAGACTCATTTATATACCTTAAAATCCATTTTAATGCTTTCCAGTGAGCCTTTCCAAGATTCTCCATGTACCTGCTTACAAGACTTACTGCATATGTTATGTCGGGTCTTGTACAGACCATAACATACATCAAAGAACCCATTATATTAGCATATGGAATGCTATTCATATGATCTCTTTCGACATCGGTACTGGGACACTGATCTATACTTAGCTTGAATTAAGGGTTTTTCAGGGTCACAACAGGCTTTGAATTCGACATACCAAACTTTTTGAGAATCTTATGCATGTATGCCTTTTGAGATAAGCATAACTTTGACTGCTTTCTATCTCTTCGGATGTCAATCCCAATAATCCTGGACAGAGCTCCCAGATCCTTCATGTCGAACTCCTTATTGAGTTCATCCTTCACCCTCATTACATCTTCGACATTGTTGCTTGCTATTAGAATATCATCCACATAAAGCAACAAAATAACAAATGAATTACCAGGTCAAAATATGAAGTAAACATTATGGTCGAACTGACTTCTAATGAAACTTATGTGTGCCAAGAACTTGTCGAATCTTCTATTCCATTGTCGAGGAGATTGTTTCAGTCCATATAAAGATCTCTTCAGCTTGCACACATAATCTTCATTCCCCTTTTCGACATACCCTTCAGGTTGCCTCATCAGGATTGTTTCATCTAGATCACCATACAAGAACGTAGTCTTCACATCCATTTGTTCCAGTTCAAGGTCGAACTATGCCACCGTGGCAAGAAACATTCGAAAGGATTTGTGCTTCACAACAAGAGAGAGCACATCATTAAAGTCGACACCTTCTTTCTGAGTGAAACCTCTAGCGATCAATCTTGCCTTGTATCTTTTCGACGCCACTCCTTGGATTCCTTCCTTAACTTTGAAAATCCATTTACAGCTGACTAACTTGGCTCCAGCAGGTTTTTTGATTAGTTCTCAGGTGTTGTTATCATGAAGAGATTTCATCTCATCATTCATGGCCTTCAGCCATTCAGTCTTCTTTTGACTCCTCATAACTTCCTTATAGTCTCTAGGTTCTTCGTCGAGAACCTCACTTATAAAGATTAAGGCATAAGCTATAAGATCTACATACCCAAATCTCTGAGGTGGCTTGATGATTCTCCTTGACCTGTCTCTTGCTTGCAGGTAGTCATTATCAGTCTCCTCATCTTCGACAGCAGCTTCTGCTTCTTTTTCAACTTTATCTGGGGTACGTAATTCAACATCAACATGCTTTTTCATAATTGTAATAAACTCAAAAAGTCATTGTTAGGGTTCAATATTCAACAACTTTTAGGGTTTGGCTTCAATTGAGAAAAGGGATTGAGGAAGGAGAGAAGACGCAATGGAAATGGAAATGGTGATGAAGCTTTTATCGAAATCTAAAGGACAAGGAACGAAGATGAGATTAAGGATATTGAGGTTTAAATTTGGGAAAAGGAAAAATTTGAATGAGGAAGGGAGGGTTTATATTATATATATAAATCTTCAAAATAGATTTTTTTTGTATTATATATATAAATCTAAAAAATCAATATGTCAATTATATTTTACAATTTTATTTAATAATAATAAAAATATAATTAAATAAATAAACTTATATTTTTATAATTATATCATAAACTTATATTTTTACAATTATATCATAAACTTATATTTTTGATTTTTTTAAATTTTTACAACAATAAAAAATTATTAAATAAATAAACTTATATTTTACAATTATATCATAAATTTATATTTTTGATTTTTCTAATTTTTACAACAATAAAAAAGTATTAAATAAATAATTTTTCTTTAAAAAATAACTAAAAAAACTCAATTAATATTATAATTTTTTTTAAGAAAAACTAAGATTTAATATAAAATTAAAAAATGTCTCAACAACATATTCTTGGAATCAAGTGTTTTATAGTTTTATTTATTAATAGTAAAAACATAATAAAAATTAAAAATAAACTAAACAATTCACAGTAAAAGTCGCAGAAACATTTATAGCAAATTCCGCAGCATACTTCGCAGCAATTCATGCGATATTTCTAGAGAATTTTGTGGTTTCAATGGATAACTAATTCCTACGAAAAGTATCGCAGTTAAATCCGCAGGAAATTTATATTTTACTTTTAAATCTAAAATCTCAGAAATTTCTACGAAATTTGCTGCTACGATAATTTTTGTAGGAAATAATGCTTCACAATACAAAGGCGCAGGTGAAATCGTAGGTATAGCTGCGAAACTCTTTCCGCAAGAAAATCCGCAGGTATAATCCTAATAAAAATCATGTCATCATGGTGCACAGGTATAATCCGCAGGAAATAATGATGCACACGTATAATCCTCATAATAAACTTATTAGGTCCATCATCATTCATCAAAATCATCATAATAATCATGTCATCATGGAATCATCAAAACTCATGAAATCAACATCATAACTCATAGGAATCATCATACAATCGGGTATTAATCTCAGAAGAATCATTGTCATACTCATGGTAATTCATCAAGGAAATCACAACATCAAAACATCAAGACATCACTGCACAAGATCAGAATTCGCGAAACTCTGCTACGTTCGCTAGCAAGTTTGCTGTGCGAGTCTAAGGCGAATGTTCGCCATGCGAACTCATGATTACAACAAAATATTATTACGCACCAGCACCAAAACAAGCCCAAAAGTCCCTACGATTTCCTTCCCTAATGCCCCAAAACATCCCTAAATCATTCCTAAGGTATTACGAAAATAAAGGCACAAAATCTACGACTTATTAGGCCAATCCCGTATCATATTTACGCCTCCAATTCCCATAATTTCTTACAAATAACCCACAGTCATTAAAATTCTCACAATCACTTACCCTATACAGTTAAACAACCTCAACAACAGATTTGGCCACGAAGGCCTAATTTCCCTTACTCTCAAATCAACCTAAAATCTACCAGACGATCAGTTCAAATCCCTCAAACTCATTAAACTCACCAGAATGGCAACCACAATTCAATACTCAAAATCCATAAACCCTTAAATCGACTTTAAATACATTGAATCACATATTGAAAACAATGAAGGTAATATTCCCTTACTCTCAAATCAGCCTAAAACCTATCAGACGATCAGTTCAAATCCCTCAAACTCATTAAACTCACCAGAATGGCAACCACAATTCAATACTCAAAATCCATAAACCCTTAAATCGACTTTAAATACATTGAATCACATATTGAAAACAATGAAGGTAATATCCCCATAATTAAACAACCTCAAAAACAGATTTGGCCACGAAGGCCTAATTTTCTCAAACTCAAAAACCTCCTAAATCCTTAAATCAACTTTAAATACATTGAATCATATATTGAAAACAATAAAGGTAATATACCCATACTTAAACAACCTCAAAAACAGATTTGGCCATGAAGGTCTAATTTCCTCAAACTCAAAAACCTCCTAAATCCTTAAATCAGCTTTAAATACATTGAATCATATATTGAAAACAATGAAGGTAATACTCCTCATACCTTAATCTGTCGACTCTAAACCTTTCTTCTTTGATTCTTGGAGACCTCGCGAAGCTTTGCCTCAATCCTCTTCCCTCAGAGCCCTGACCTCTATTTCTTCTTTTTTCATGGTCTAACAAGAATGAATCCTAATTCCCTCAAAATTCCTTTTTGTTAAACCTAACTTTGGGCCTTAAAATGGGTTTTCCAATTTCACCCTCACTAACTCCTTCTCAAATATCCATTTTGCCCTTAATTCACTTATATTTATTTAAATTAATAATAAATACCAATATATTCATGTTATATACTATTATTTAAATAAATAACCTAAAACCCATAATTCTCAATACTTCATACCAATCACCGTAAATCACCAAAAATACAAATATTCCTATTTAAATAAATCAAATAAATATTTTAATAAATTTGGGGTGTTACAACTCTCCCCCACTTAAAATAATTTTTGCCCTCGAAAATTACCTCAAGGAAACACAGTCGGATACGACTCCCTCATCTGATCCTCACGCTTCCAAGCCCAACTTTCTCCAGTTGGTCCTCTCAAAACTACCTTTACCAAGGAAATCTCTTTGCCTTGCAGTTGCTTCACTTCTCGTTTATCAATCTGTACTGGCAATGTCTCAACAGTCAAATTATCTCTCACTTGTACATCATCCATCTGAATCACATGTGATGGATATGAAATGTACTTCCTCAACTGAGACACATGAAATACATCATGCAAATTCGCAAGCGGCGGCGGTAAAGCAATCTGACATGCTACTTCTCCCACCCTCTGCGAAATCTGATACAGACCAACAAAATGCGGTGTAAGCTTTCGAGACTTCAAAGCTCGGCCAACACCAGTTACCAGCGTAACTCTTAAAAACACGTGATCTCCCTCTTGAAACTCAAGTGCTTTCCTCCTCTTGTCATGGTAACTCTTTTGACGACTCTGTGAAACTTTCATCTTTTCTTGGATCCTCTTGATCTTTTCAGTCGTCTGGTGAACAATCTCAGGTCCGAGCATAACACTCTCGCCTGACTCATACCAACACAAAGGAGTCATACATCTCCTACCAGACAATGCCTCATACGGTGTCATTCCAATACTAGAATGATAATTGTTGTTGTAGGTAAACTCAACTAACGGCAAATGACTATCCCACGATCCACCTTGATCCAACACACAAGCTCTCAACAAATCCTCTAAAGACTGGATAGTTATCTCTGTCTGTCCATCCGTCTACGGATGATAGGCAGAACTCAATCTCAACATGGTACCCAAAGCGTCTTGCAAACTCTTCCAGAATGTCGATGTAAGTCTTGGATCTCCATCTGAGACAATACTCGAAGGTATCCCATGCAACTTCACAATTTCCGCAATATACATCTCAGCTAGCTTCAGCATAGAACGATTAATCCTCATTGGTAAGAAATGAGCTGATTTGGTCAATTTATCCACAATCACCCAATTGGAATCATTCCCCCTCACAGTCTTCGGAAAACTCGACACAAAATCCACAAAAATAATATCCCATTTCCACTCTAGAATATTCAACGGTTGCATAATACCCAACGTTCTTTGATGTTCAATCTTCGAATTTTGACAAGTCTAACCAACATATACAACCTCAGCCACTTCTTTCTTTATCCCTGGCCACCAAAACAATTTCCTCAAATCCTGGTACCTCTTTGTAGCACCGGGATAGATACTCAATCTACTTCAATGTCCTTCCTTAAGAATACTCTTTTTCAACTCAACAATATCTGGAACACAAACTCTATCATGACATGTCATGATACCATTTTCATTAATCTGAAAACCAGCTCTTTGACTTTGATTCATCAAATTCCACCTATCTACCATCTCAAATCAGATTTCTAACCATCTCGAATCTCATCAAGAATACCACTAGTAAGCTTCAACATACCAAGCTTAACTCTATAAGAAGTCTCATCACAAACCAAACTCATATCACGAAATTGCTCAATCAGCTTTAACTCTTTTACCATCACCATCGATATATGCGAAGATTTCCTACTCATTGCATCAGCTACCACGCTTGCTTTATCCGAATGGTAATTCAAACCAAAACCATAATCCTTCAGAAGTCCCCAATCATCTCCTTTGCCCCGCATTCAATTCTTTCTGATCAACGAAATACTTCAAACTCTTGTGATCACTAAAAATCTCAAATCTCGAACCAAATAAATAATGCCTCCAAAGCTTCAACACAAACACAACAACAACCAACTCTAAATCATGCGTCAGATAATTCCTCTTATGCACTTTAAGTTTCCTTGAAGCATAAGCTAAAACTTGCTGGTGTTGCATTAACACACCCACCCACCCCAGTAATGAAGCATCACAATATACAACAACTGGTTCTGTCGGATTCGGCAAAATCAAAACATGAGCTGCTGTCAGCCTTCTCAAAAGCTCTTGAAACTTTCTTCACACTTTGTGTAACACCCATTTTTTTTAATTATTTAGCCTTTCTGGTGTTATTCTATTTTCGGTGTGTCTTTTGTGGAGATTATTTAATAATGTTGGAGTTTAGTATTAATATAATTAATAATGATAGTAATTTAATAATTAATAGTAATATTATTATTATTATTACTATTATTATTATTATTATTATTATTATTATTATTATTATTATTATTATTTGTATTATTATTGAGGTTAAGTGGTTAAATAGGGAATAAGAGTTATAAGAGGGGTATTGGAGAGTTTTTGGAAAGAAGAAAAGGAAAGAACACGATCAAGAGGAGACAAGGTTGAGAAGGAAGAACAAGAGGAAGAGGAAGAAGGCCAAGGCTATCGGATTCTTGGGGTTCTTCATCAAGCGAAGCAACTAATCGAGGTAAGGGGGGAGAAACGGGTTTAAATTGGTAATTGCATGAATGGGGTAGTTGGGGATTCCTTAACCCCGTAGGGATTTGGTGATTATGATTAAGATGTTGTAGTGTTCTGATTGTTGTTTCCATGGATGAGTTGTGTTTATGTTGTTAGGAATTGGTGAAATTCTGTTATGCTAGCCTTGCATGTGAGTATGTAGGGATTGCTGGGTGTTCTGAGTAGTTGCCGTTTAGGTCGGAAATGATTTAATCGGTAGAGTTGGTGTTTTATCGGGTAAGGTCTGGAATAAACAATGTGGTTTAGTCGTAGAATACTAGGCTAAGACTACTGGGACTGGTGTGGTGAGGATCAGACGATTTTTGAGCTTCTGATGAATTTCAGAACAATGAGGTTTTTGTGAACTCGCAGACATTCGCCAGCACCTTCGCTGAGCGAGCTAGTAGTGAGCATTCACTAGGCAAGTTGGGTAGCAAACACTTCCAGTAGCCACTGTCTTCACTCTCTAGTAGGTTCGCTAGGCGAATGATGCAGCGAGCGTTCGCTGAGGCCTCGCTAGGCGAGTGAGCCAGCGAGCGTGAGAGAATGTGATTTTTGTGTTGTTTTGCCTTGTGATTCGTTCGGTAGGATTCCTTGGGTTGTGATAGGCCGAGAGACATTGTTTATGGGTAAAGAGAGTATACTTGATGTGGAAAGGTGAATTATGAAATTTTAAATTTAATTGACATGATTAATTGGTGGGTAAGAAATATATATGTAATATGTATATGATGCTTAGTGAGGTGATCGTGAGGATCGCGTGTACTCGGTGTTCGAATGTGATTTCTCTATTAATTAACTTGATTGATATAATTGATTGGTGTATATATATATACTTATATTTCTGATGTATGGTGATGTGATCAGTAGGATCATTTGCACTTAGTGTGCGTGATGTTGTGTGTTGTGCATTTGGTGTTGTGCATAGCATGATGTCTTGGTATGGTTGAATCATGTCTCAGGAGGAGCGTAAGTGATTCAACCATACTCTCTTATGATGTTTATGAGGTGCTCCATTGTGGAGGGTTAATGGCCCAGTGTCCATCAGTAATGACGATGTGCTCCTTTGTGGAGGGTTGATGGCCCAATGTCCATCAGTGATGATGTGCTCCCTTGTGGAGGGTTGATGGCCCAGTGTCCATCAGTGATTGTGGGGGATAGATCATGTCTCAGGAGGAGCTTAAGTGATCTATCCTGTTTATGATGTGCTCCTTTGTGGAGAGTTGATGGTCCGGTGTCCATCAGTGATGATGAGTCGGTACCGCATGCATGGTGTTGAGTTGCTTTCTTGCATTATGATATGTTGTGTTGATGATTGGACAGTAGGTCCTGTTTGATGTTGGTGGGGTGATGATTTGTTTAATTACTGCCTTTTTATTCATGTATTTCATTACCGATAATTTCGATCATGTTTTCTCACCCCTTTGTTGTTATTGTGGTCTGTGCTTCTTCGGAAGTACAGATAATCCAGGTACATAGCTAGCTTGGATAGTGGTGTGCGAGTCGAGTCTTAGGATGCTCTGATACGTAACACGGGACTTGGGGGTTTACTTTTATTATGACTGGATTTGTTTATTCCTGTGACGTATCATGTTTGATGAACTTGTTAATGAATACTTTTGTGTATTTTGGCGGATGACCGTGAGCGATGAATAATGATAATTTTCCAGTGCTTTAATTTGAAAATCATATAATGAATAGTTATGTTGAACTGTTTGAATGTAATATCCCACTTTTGGAATGGAACTCTGATAATTATTTGACTTAATCACATTTTATTTTAATTTGGAAAGTGGGGTGTTACAAGTTGGTATCAGAGCAGGTCGGTCTGTCCGGCCAGTGTAGTAGTTGAGTCTGTCTTTAGGATAGAGTTGGTGTTCCTTTTAACCTGGTGTTGTTATGGTTGAGGAGTATGGCAGGAAGGAATGGTGCTGCTTTGGCTGCCGTTATGCGAGCAAGGGTGCATGTGATTGCTAATCAGAACCAAGTTGCGGGTGCGCAATTTGGGGATTTGGCACAGTTTCGGAGTAACAAGCCGCCGACATTTGAAGGAGGAATTTTGGATCCTGGAGACTGCAGAAGTGGGATTGAAATAAGTGGGGGAGAAGGTTGTGCTTCTCCAAGATGCTTCAAGTGTGGAGTGATGGCTCAGTGTTTTGTTAAACGCTATTATAGTTTGACGGGATTGTATTGGAGGGAATAAGTGTGACTTGCGAGCTTAGATGGTGTGTACAGTGAATTTTTTGGAGTTAAGCCAAATGCTTAAGAGTTGTCTTGGCGAGTCGGTGCGGGACAGTGTTGAGATGTTTAATTTTGAGGAAAATTGTGAGTGTTGATGAAAGTAGAGAAGTTGGCGGGTTGCCAATTAAGTATGGTTGTCTGAAAGTTATCCTGACAAGACATTGATATACAGTCAGTACCTGAAGTGGAGTGGTGATCGACTTAGTTGTGAAAACTAGTCTGATATTGAGAGCTCTGTATTGTATGTCTGTTTGGGTGGTCAAGGAATTAATTTGAGTGAGTAGTTTTGAGACTCGTGTCTAGTGGATGTGCTACGGTAACAGATTGTGAGGTCGAGTATGAAAAGGGTGGATAGGGACTCCTGGTAAATATTAAAGGAATTAAGAATGTGGAATACGATATTGATATAATTAGACCTTTAAACATTTCAAGAGTTGAAGGTGTGTTGAATGGCCTTTCAAGTGTGAAATTGTTGTTGTCGTATTTTTGACGTAACGGGAGAACCATAACTCGGAATGAAGCACGGTTCGAGGCGTTGGAAGTTTTTACAATGCTATAGGTGATGGCGAAGTAGCGACATGGGATTAAGATATTTATTGATGGAATATGTTTGGATGTTGTAGTAAGTACAGAAGGTGTGGTTCGTGTTTTCGCCATAGCTTGCAAATTTGAGTGTCCGTTGGCATGGGACTTTCCATACTTAATTGAGCGAGTCAATGGTTGTGTTAACAGATGATATTCTGATATATTCGAAGAGTATAGAGGATTATGTTGAGCATCGGGAACTTGAGTTATCGGTGTTAGAGAAGAAACGGCGATATGCCTCTGTAAAGAAAGTTCAAAGAGTTCGTGTGTTGGTTTTGCCGTATCCGATGGAACTATTTGTTGTGTTTTGGGATGCTTTGTTGAGATGACTGGGAGATATATTAAGTATAACATCAGCGAATGTTAGTTATGCTTTAAGGCAACTTAAAGTACGTAAGAGAAATTATCTGACAGGTGGTTTAGAGTTGGTTGCTGTCGTGTGATTGTGTCGGAGTTTGGAGGCCTTAATTGTTCAGTTGATATATGAGATGCTTGGTGATCTTAAGAGATTAAGGTATTTACTTAATTTGAAAGAGTTGGATATGAGACAGAGGAAATAATTGGGACTTCTGGAGGAGTATGGTTTGGGTTGATTTTCCATTCGGGTGAGACGACATAGTAGCTGATGTATCGATTTGGAGGATATTTGGGTATATACCGATGATGAGGGTAAAGGAGTTAACACTGATTAAGAAAATTTAAGATATGAGTTTGGTCTATGAAGAGACTTCTTATGGAGTTAAGCTATGTATGTTGAGGCTGACTATGGGTAATCTTGATGAGAGTCGAGGAGTTGGAATTCTAATTGGAGCTAGTAGACTGATTGAATTTAATAAATTGAGTCGAAGAGCTGATTTTCGAATTGATGGAGATGGTGCCATGAGATGTCATGATAGAGGTTGTGCTCCAGTATTGTGGGTTGGATAAGAGTACCCTGGAAGAAGGACATTAAGGTGAATTGAATACCTATCCAAGTGCTATGAAGATGTGACCGAATGTGGGAGATTATTTTGGTGGCCATAGGTGGAGAGAGAGAGAGAGAGAGAGAGAGAGAGAGAGAGAGAGAGAGAGAGAGAGAGTTGAGGTTGTGTATGCTGATTAGACTTGTGGAAAGTCGAAGTTGGAACAACGGGAACTGTTGGGCCTAATGCAACTGTTGAATATTTCTGAGTGGAATAGAATAGTGTTCCCATGGATTTTGTGTCGGGTTTTATGAGGAATTTAAAGGAATATGATTTGATTTGAGTAGTTAAGAATGGATTGAGAAGCTTAACTCATTTCTTACCAATGAGGATGCATCATTTTATGCTGGAGGTAGCTAAGATGTATAGTGAGGAAGTTGCAAAGTAGTGTGAGATACCGTCGAATATTGTGTCAGATGGGAATTGCATAAGAGGCGACTGAAAAGGATCCAATAAAAGACGTGTGTTGAGAGTTATGATGGTAACTGGGATTGGTCGAGCTTTGAAGTCTCGGAAGCACACATTATGTTTGTTTATCTGTATCAGAGTGGTGCAGCGGAAGCATGGGGAAAATAGCATGTTAGACTGTTTTACTGCTATCGTTTGTGAAAATTGCAGGGTGTGTTCATATGTCTAAGCCGAGGAGGTACTTTGATTAAGTTGGATAGGGTGCAAGTGAGAGATAATTTGATTGTTGAGGCACTTCCAGTGCGAATTGTGGAACGAAGAACAACTTCGAGGGAAGGAGATATCCTTGGTGTAAGTGACTTGGGGATGGTGCTGCAGGAGGCAGTGTGACCTGGGAATTGGAAAGCAGGATGCGGGAAGCGTATCCGGAATTGTTTCCACCAGGTAATTTTTGAGGACGAAAATAATTAAAGTGGGGGAGAGTTGTAACACCCTTTTTTTTAAAATTATTTAGCCTTTCTGGTGTTATTCTATTTTCGGTGTGTCTTTTGTGGAGATTATTTAATAACGTTGGAGTTTAGTATTAATATAATTAACAATGATAGTAATTTAATAATTAATAGTAATATTAATATTATTATTATTATTATTATTATTATTTGTATTATTATTGAGGTTAAGTGATTAAATAGGGAATAAGAGTTATAAGAGGGGTATTGGAGAGTTTTTAAAAAGAAGAAAAGGAAAGAACACAATCAAGAGGAGACAAGGTTGAGAAGGAAGAACAAGAGGAAGAGGAAGAAGGACAAGGCTATCGGATTCTTGGGGGTTCTTCATCAAGCGAAGCAACTAGTCGAGGTAAGGGGGGAGAAACGGGTTAAAATTGGTAATTGCATGAATGAGGTAGTTGGGGATTCCTTAACCCCATAGGGGTTTGGTGATTATGATTAAGATGTTGTAGTGTTCTGATTGTTGTTTCCATGGATGAGTTGTGTTTATGTTGTTAGGAATTAGTGAAATTCTATTATGCTAGCCTTGCATGTGAGTATGTAGGGATTGTTGGGTGTTCTGAGTAGTTGCCGTTTAGGTTGGAAATGATTTAATCGGTAGAGTTGGTGTTTTATCGGGTAAGGTCTGGAATAAACAATGTGGTTTAGTCGTAGAATACTAGGCTAAGACTACTGGGACTGGTGTGGTGAGGATCAGACTATTTTTGAGCTTCTGATGAATTTTAGAATAATGAGGTTTTTGTGAACTCGCAGACATTCGCCAGCACCTTCGTTGAGCGAGCTAGTAGTGAGCATTCGCTAGGCAAGTTGGGTAGCGAACACTTCCAGTAGCCACTGTCTTCACTCGCTAGCAGGTTCGCTAGGCGAATGAGGCAGCGAGCGTTCGCTGAGGCCTCACTAGGCGAGTGAGCCAGCGAGCGTGACAGAATGTGATTTTTGTGTTGTGTGTTGTGCATTTGGTGTTGTGTATAGCATGGTGTCTTGGTATGGTCGAATCATGTCTCAGGAGGAGCATAAGTGATTCAACCATACTCTCTTATGATGTTTATGAGGTGCTCCATTGTGGAGGGTTGATGGCCCAGTGTCCATTGATAATGACGATGTGCTCCTTTGTGGAGGGTTGATGGCCCAGTGTCTATCAGTGATGATGTGCTCCCTTGTGGAAGGTTGATGGCCCAGTGTCCATCAGTGATTGTGGGGGATAGATCATGTCTCAGGAGGAGCGTAAGTGATCTATCCTGTTTATGATGTGCTCCTTTGTGGAGGGTTGATGGCCCAGTGTCCATCAGTGATGATGTGCTCCTTTGTGGAGGGTTGATGGCCCGGTGTCCATCAGTGATGATGAGTCGGTACCGTATGCACGGTGTTGAGTTGCTTTCTTGCATTATGATATGTTGTGTTGATGATTAAACAGTAGGTCCTGTTTGATGTTGGTGGGGTGATGATTTTTTTAATTAATGTCTTTTTATTCATGTATTTCATTACCGATAATTTCGATCGTGTTTTCTCACCCCTCTGTTGTTGTTATGGTCTGTTCTTCTTTGGAAGTACAGATAATCCAGGTGCATATCTAGCTTGGATAGTGGTGTGCTAGTCGAGTCTTGGGATGCTCTGATACGTAACAAAGGACTTGGGGTTTACTTTTATTATGGCTGGATTTGTTTATTCCTGTGACGTATCATGTCTGATGAACTTGTTAAAGAATACTTTTGTGAATTTTGGCGGATGGCCGTGAGCGATGGATAATGATAATTTTCCGCTGCTTTAATTTGAAAATCATATAATGAAGAGTTATATTGAACTGTTTGAATGTAATATCCCACTTTTGGAATGGAACTCTGATGATTATTTGACTTAATCGCATTTTATTTTAATATGGAAAGTGGGGTGTTACACTTTGCATCCAAACAAAAGCTTAAACCTTCCTAGTCTACCGCGTCAATGGAAAAGATAACTTGGAAAAATCCTTCAATGAATTTTCGATAATAACCTACCAACCCATGAAAACTTCTAATCTCAAAAACAGACTTTTGAGCTTCCCATTGCGATACAACTTCAACCTTCGACATATCAACTGCAATACCTCTACTCGAGATCACATGGCCAAGGAACCTCACTTCTTTCAACCAAAAGTCGCACTTAGAAAGTTCGGTATACACCTACTTCTCTTTCAACACTGATAACACAATTTTCAGATGCTCAACATGATCCTCTTTACTCTTCGAATATATCAAAATATCATCAATGAACATAACCATAAACTTGTTCAAATACGGATGGAAAAATCATGTTTATGTACTCCACAAATACACCTAGCATATTAGTCACACCAAATGGCATCACAGAATACTCATAATGTCCATACCTCCTTCTAAAAGCAGTATTCTGAATATCTTCAGCCTTCACACGAATCTGGTGATACCCAGATCTCAAATCTATTTTACTGAACACACTTGCAACAACCAACTGATCCATCAAATCATCAATCCTTGGAAGTGGACACTTATTCTTGATAGTCACCTTGTTCAATTGTCTATAATCCACACAAAGCCTCACATAACCTTCTTTCTTCTTAACTAACAAAATTGGTACACCCCACGGTGACACACTCGGACAAATGAATCTCTCCTCAAGCAGATCTTCAAGTTGATTCTTCAACTTCTTCGATTCCGGTGTGGACATACGATATGGAGCCATCGCTACCAAACTAGTTCCAGGAACTAGGTCGATCGTAAACTCCACTTCAAGTTCTGGCGGTAAATCACTTATCTCATCAGGAAAAACTTTCGGATAATCACAAATAATTGGCACACCACCAACTTCCCCACTTTATTAACACTCAAAGTTTCCATCAAAATAAACATCTCACCACCATCCTGCACCGACTCACCAAAACAATCAGTAAGCACATAGCTTAACTCAAAACAATTCACTGCACGCGCCATCTAAGCTTGCAAGACACATTTATCCCATCCAACATGACTCCGTGTACTATCAACAAGAGATTAAGGATGATCAGTTCCTCAATTTGTCAATAGACAACTGAAAATCATGATGGGGCATAAACCATCTTTACCAAACTATAAGAGCGTTCATCGACACATTGAGCCACCACTCTACACTTGAAGCATCCTGGAGAAGCACAAACTTCTCCCCCACTTCTGCGGACAAAGGTTAGAAAACAAACGTGTACCAACAGTTTTTTCACACATATGTTGCATACTAGGGAACAAATAACATTAGACAACTTGGCCGGACGGACCGACCTGCTCTGATACCACTAATGTAACACCCTTTTCTATCCCACAAATATAATAGAAAATCAATCACATTTATCAGAGTAAAATATTAAACACGATAAAAATCACCTCAAAGGGCGTACATTTCTCAATAACTCAAATAAAAGTCAATTCTCCATAAACAATGGGTTTTCCCAAAATTACTCAAAAATTGCTCAAAAGGCAGCAGAACTCAAAAAGGAAAAATCCAAAGTTTTCCTTGCGCAACAACATAATCAAAATAACAATAATCAATCAAATATGGTTTAACTCAAAGACTCCAACCCGATGTTACACTATCAGAGCAAGACTCTCTAAGTCAACCAAAAGGCAAAAATTCCAAAAAGTCCTTGACGGCATCCACGGCTAAACCTGGTCATCTGCAAGTTACCCACGTGGAGGAAACATTCAAACATGCAGGGTGAATAATTTTTTTTTCATAATAATCAATATATAAAACATCGTCATTTTCATATTCAACATCATCATAATCATCAAGGAACATCAAAGGCCAGAACATTATAAATTACACCAAATTGTCACATAAATGCAAATGCAATAAGACTCATGCATGTGGTACCAATAAACAAAATTTGATGGACACTGGGCCATCAACCCTCCATAGATCCACAATAGTAGGATCGATTCTACACAAGAACCGGAGCACAACAAAATACCTCACATCCGCACAATGGGACTGAAGCCACAAGAATCAAGGTACTAGATCGAAGTCCAAAATGCATATGAATGCATGGTGCACACATATAATCCTCATAATAAATCATTAGGCGCATCATCATTCATCAAAATCATCATAATAATCATGTCATTACAGAATCATCAAAACTCATGAAATCAACATCATAACTCATAGGAATCATCATACAATCATGTATTAATCTCAGAAGCATCATAGTCATACTCATGGTAACTCATCAAGGAAATCACAACATCAAAACATCAAGACATCACTGCACAAGATCAGAATTCGCGAAACTCTGCTACATTCTCTAGCAAGTTTGCTGTGCGAGTTTAGGGCGAATGTTCGCCATGCGAACTCGCGATTACAGCAAAACACTATTACACACTAGCACCAAAACCAGCCCAAAAGTCCCTACGATTTCCTTCTCCAATGCCCCCAAAACATTCCTAAATCATTCCTAAGGTATTACGACGATAAAGACACAAAATCTACGACTTATTAGGCCAATCCCGTATCCAATTTACGCCTCTAATTCCCATAATTTCTTACAAATACCCCACACTCATTAAAGATCTCACAATCACTTACCCTATACGATTAAACAACCTCAACAACAAATTTGTCCACGAAGGCCTAATTTTTCTTTATCCCAAATTAGCCTCAAACCTATCAGACCATCAGTTTAAATCCCTCAAACTCATTAAACTCACCAGAAAGGCAACCACAATTCAATACTCAAAATCCCTAAACCCTTAAATCGGCTTTAAATACATTGAATCTCATATTGAAAACAATGAAGGTAATATCTCCATACTTAAACAACCTCAAAAACAGATTTGGCCACGAAGGCCTAATTTCCTCAAACTCAAAAACCTCCTAAATTCTTAAATCAACTTTAAATACATTGAATCACATATTGAAAATAATGAAGGTAATATCCCCATACTTAAACAACCTCAAAAACAGATTTGGCAACGAATGCCTAATTTCCTCAAACTCAAAAACCTCATAAATCCTTAAATCAGCTTTAAATACATTGAATCATACATTGAAAACAATGAAGGTAATACTCCTTATACCTTAATTTGTCGACTCTAAACCTTTCTTCTTTGATTCTTGGAGACCTCGCGAAGCTTTGCCTCAATCATCTTCCCTCAGAGCCCTGGCCTCTATTTCTTCTCTTTTCAGGGTCTAACAAGAATGAATCCTAATAACCTCAAAATTCTTTTTTGTTAAACCTAACTTTGGGCCTTAAGATGGGCTTTCCAATTTCACCCTCACTAACTCCTCCTCAAATGTCCATTTTACCCTTAATTCACTTATATTTATTTAAATTAATAATAATACCAATATATTCATATTATATACTATTATTTAAATAAATAATCCAAATTCCATAATTCTCAATACTTCATACCAATCACCGCAAATCACCAAAAATATGAATATTCCTATTTAAATAAATATTTTAATAAATTTGGGGTGTTACACAAAACATTCCCATGATGGGAAAGGGAAGCAGACAATAGACGTCATCCAGAGTAATGCTCATCTCACCAAACGACGTATGAAATGGAGATGTCTATATATGCCACCGCTCTACAAATGTGGATACCATATGTGTCTATCTTCCTCAAACTGGTTCTATGAAGTGAAGATAGACCAGACCTAGAAATTTAAGTCTCCATCTATTGTGGAAGGAGGGTCACACAAGAAAAATATATCCTGAATGCCTGAAAGATCATGGAGGTAAAGATAATGACAACATAGCCATTTTTCAAGATGACTTTGAATCATCTGATGTTCTTGTGATTTCAAGCGGCGACTCAAGAAAGGAGTGGATTATGGATTCAGGTTGCACTTGACACATGACTCCAAACAAAGAATTGTTCGAGGAGTTATGTGATCAAGATGGTGGATCAGTGTTGTTGGGAAACAACAAATCTTGCAAAATTGCAGGTATTGAATATGTGAGATTCAAGCTCCATGATGAGTCAATAAGGTTATTGACAAAAGTCAGGTATGTACCTGATTTAAAGAGAAATTTGATTTCTCTTGGTGAATTCAACAGGAAGGGATATGTTTTCCAATGACAGAAAATTATCCTAAGAGTCATGAAGGGGTCGAAGGAAGTCTTGAGAGGCATCAAGAAACAAGGCTTGTATACCCTTGAGGTTGAAGTTGTAAGTGGTTCGACAAATGTTACATCCAGGAAACCGTTGTCGAAAACAAAAATTTGACACATGAGATTGGGCTATGTCAGTGAAAGGGGTCTGGTCGAATTAGAGAAACAAAGTCTGCTTGGAGGAGACAAAGTCGAAAAGATAAAATTTGTGAACCCTGTGTACTTAAAAAATCTTGTAGAGTGAAGTTTAACAAAGGCAAACAGAGAACTCGTGGATCCCTTGGTTACATCCATGCTAATCTTTGAGGGCCTGCAAGGTGTCCATCACATTCAGGAGCAAGGTATTTTCTATCCATAATTGATGATTATTTCAGGAAGTTATGGGTATTCATCCAGAAGACTAAGGATGAAACTTTTGAGAAATTCAAAGGTTGGAAGACTGTGGTCGAAAATCAGACTGGCAGAAAGGTCAAGAGGTTAAGAACTGACAATGGCCTTGAATTTTGCAATGAGGTGTTCGACAATTTTCGTGTTGCCTCAGGTATTGGAAGGCACAAAACTATTGCATAGACTCCACAACAAAATGGTTTGGCAGAAAGGTTTTATCGAACTATTTTAGAAAGAGTTAGATGCATGTTGACTAATGTTGGGTTAAAGAAGGTGTTTTGGGATAAAGCTGTTTCGACAACAACATATCTGATAAATAGGTGTCCTTTGACTGTGTTAGATATGAACCCACCTGAAGAAGTTTGGTTGAGACATCCACCTAGTCTCGACAGATTGAGAGTATTTGGCTGCATGACCAATGCTCATATTAGGCAAGACAAAGTCGAACCTAGAGCTCTGAAATGCATGTTCATGGGATACCTTAAAGGAGTCAAAGCTTATAGGTATGGTGCCTAGAGCCAGGTCACAGTAAGTGTATCACCAGTCGAGATATAGTTTTTAATGAAGCTAAGATGGCTTTCAAGAAAACTGATGATGCTAACGAAGAGCTGGAACAAGGAGAGATTCCTGTTGAGGTGGAGCATGTTGATGTTGAATTACGTACCCCAGATAAAGTTGAAAAAGAAGCAGAAGCTGCTGTCGAAGATGAGGAGACTGATAATGACTACCTTCTAGCAAGAGACAGGTCAAGGAGAATCATCAAGCCACCTCAAAGACTTGGGTATGCAGATTTTATAGCTTATGCCTTAATCTCTACAAGTGAGGTTCTCGACAAAGAACCTAGAGACTATAAGGAAGTTATGAGGAGTCAAAAGAAGATTGAATGGTTGAAGGCTATGAATGATGAGATGAAATCTCTTCATGATAACAACACCTGAGAACTGATCAAAAAACCTGCTGGATCCAAGTTAGTCAGCTGTAAATGGATTTTCAAAGTTAAGGAAGGAATCGAAGGAGTGGCGTCGAAAAGATACAAGGCAAGATTGATCGCTAGGGGTTTCACTCAGAAAGAAGGTGTCGACTTTAATGATGTGCTCTCTCCTATTATGAAGCACAAATCCATTCAAATGTTTCTTGCCACGGTGGCATAATTCGACCTTGAACTGGAACGAATGGATGTGAAGACTACGTTCTTGTATGGTGATCTAGATGAAACAATCTTGATGAGGCAACCTGAAGGGTATGTCAAAAAGGGGAATGAAGATTATGTGTGCAAGATGAAGAGATCTTTATATAGACTGAAACAATCTCCTCGACAATGGAATAGAAGATTCGACAAGTTCTTGGCACACATAAGTTTCATTAGAATTCAGTTCGACCACAATGTTTACTTCATATTTTGACCTGGTAATTCATTTGTTATTTTGTTGCTTTATATGGATGATATTCTAATAGCAAGCAACAATGTCGAAGATGTAATGAGGGTGAAGGATGAAATTAATAAGGAGTTCGACATGAAGGATGAACTCAATAAGCCAGTACTGATGTCGAAAGAGATCATATGAATAGCATTCCATATGCTAATATAATGGGTTCTTTGATGTATGCTATGGTCTGTACAAGACCCGACATAACTATGCAGTAAGTCTTGTAAGCAGGTACATGGAGAATCTTGGAAAGGCTCACTGGCAAGCATTGAAGTGGATTTTAAGGTATATAAATGGGTCTCTGAACAGAATCTTAATTTATGGTGGAGCCTTGGGTGAAGATTGTAAAGCAGAAATTGAAGGATATGTCGACTCAGATTATGCAGGTTATATGGATTCTAGAAAATCTATTTATGGATATGTGTTTACCATGTTTGGCACATCAATTAGTTGGAAAGCAACACTTCAGAAGGATAATCGAGCGTGGAGAAGTCCATGTGCTAAAGGCTTCGACAGATCATAATGCTGCTGATATGATCACCAAGACGTTGCTAAGTTGCAAGTTTTTCCACTGTATGCAGTTGATAAAGCTGCATGAAGAAAGCTAGTCTGTTTCTTGATAGTAGAGTTAGATCCAAGGTGGAGATTTGTGAGATATTGGATCGAACTCTTGTTAGCATGCCGTCGAAGTTTGCTCACATGCTGTTGTTGAAGACCTACATGTTATAGTCGAATTGTGTTCTAGTATGTAGTTGTCAAATTGGGTCTTGTGTTAAGGATCCAATTGTTTAAGTTAGCTTGTACCCTAAGTTAGCTTGTAATGGGTAATTGATAAAATGCCCATTAGTTTAGTATGTTAGATTTTATTATAAATAACATACTAGTCTCTCATCTTAAGTGGTGGTGTGACAAAATTAGGGTGAGAAGGTTATTTGTTATTCTTGAGTACTTGTAATATGTTTTATAGAGAAAGTAAAGAATAGCAGTTATAACCAATCATTGTTGTTCCACTTGTTTTTTATTAACCCTAACCCTTGTGTATTTCTTAATCATAAGAAAATCGAATATATTTTATTTTAAGACATCCTAATTCACAACAGAGAAAATACATTTTTGAAATATCTACTCAATATTTTTTAATAATCTCCCTTAATCTTTTTCACATATTTGAAAAAAATGGTCGAAGAATTTCTATTATTCAATATTTGGATCACTAGTAAGGTTGTTTCCCGTATATAAATATTATTTTTATTTTGACATTATTTACAAAAAAAATTGAATCAATAATAAAGTTGTTCTCGTATATAAAAATATTTTAATCAACAACATATTGTTTTCTGTATATAAATTTTTTTTGGACTTTATTTATAAAAAAATTGAATTAATAGTAAAGTTGTTTACGTATATAAAAATATTTGAATCAACAATATATTTTTTTGTATATAATTCTTTTTTTATTTTGACAAAATTTATAAAAATATTTGAAATGGTTTTACTAACTAATTGATAAATGATACTAAATCATTTTTAATATTATGTTTTATGATTTATTTTTAATTGTATGTAATATTTTATATTTTTTAAATAGAAAAATAAAATATAATGGAGATATTATAAATTTTTTAAAAATATTAAAGACTATCTTAAATTCAAATTATGATATTTTGTTTTAGTTAAAACTCCCTCATCAAACTTTATTTTAAAAAAGGCCAAAATGTCATTCATATATATTTTATTATTCACCTTTCTTGGTTTCACATTCAATTTTCTATAACATTTGATTTTTAAATTCTTATCCTCATATATCATATCAACACTATTAGTATTAATGTGTGCCACTTGCTGACTTTTCTTCGATACAAATTAATTAATAGCTTGGAGTACCCCATCTTCCGCTGGAGTTTATCTGATTTTAAATGGACATTCATATTTTTTTTGTCGCACTTTGAGTTCCATTATCAAAATCATTTTATTTATCACCTTTATTGCAACCAAATATTAATTTGTTACTTCTAGCTCTCTTACCTGTTTTAGTATCTGAACGAGTGATAATAGAAATTACTTTATTTCAGATTCTAATCTTTTTAATCCGCCTTATCACCTCTTCTCGTGTACCAAATCTTTGAGTATTTGAAAAAGTATCATAATTATCTACACATATTTGAGTTTTATCGCATATTTATGGAGGAATTTTCATACTTGCAGCATAAAAAATTGTTAAAAATATATATTTAGCAAAGCAGATCGGACATCTTCATAAAAGAGTTCCGGTAAGCAAAATGAACAAACCGGATAACTTGTCTAAATATGTTTTGATGCACATAAGTGTATAAACCAGAACATATTTGTAAAATGTTTCGTACAATACATTTTTCACACAAAACATAACTCTTTTAGTAAGTCTTCTGAAACTAGTTTTGTTAGAAATCAGAGCTCTTTTAGTAAGTCTTTCGTAAGGGAAAAAAAAAATATCCAAAGTCTTTTTCAAAGTGCTCCGGTGTAACTGTGAAGGGCTGCAATTTTCGAAAGTCTCAAATGAATGATAAAAAGTGAAATGGTAAATTGGTTTAAAATAAGTAAGGGTGAAATTGACATTTTTAACAAAATGTAAGGGAATGAGTATAAATTTAGGGGTATGGGGTAAAAATGTTTGCTAACTTGTGTCATAGGGATACCTGTTAAGAAATCCACAAATAGAAAATTTGTATTGAAAAAAATAATAAAAGAATTAAGGATTAAATATGTTTGTGGTCCTCATAAATATCTCAATTTCGTTTATAGTCCTTCAAAATATTTCCTTCAAAAAATAGTCCTTCTAAAATTTTTCATCCACACTTATGGTCTCTACTAATAAAATTGTCGCTAATTCAGTTACTAAATTGTCGCTAAAACTGTCACTAATTTTGTCGCTAAGTCGTAAAAGCCGTTGCTAATTTACAAGAGGGACCAAAGTGTGGATGAAAAATTATAGGAGGATCATTCTTTGAAGAAAATATTTTGAGGGACTAAAATAAAAAATTGAGATATTTAAAAGGACCACAATTATATTTAACCTAAAAATTAATTACAAACTTTTGAAAAAAGTAATAAAAAACTTAATTACAAGCTTTTGAAAAAAAAAAAATACACAATTTTTAAAATGATATTTCTATATTTAATTCTTACCTTGTGCTTCAAAACACACGTTAGTCTATTCATATTTACTAGTATTTCAACATGCACATAAATTTAATTATTTAAATGTCAAATTTTATAAATAAAAGTTGTTTAGTATTTTAAACAATTTTTGACATTAAAATAAAGGATAAATTTGTATTTTTATATATTTATTTTATTTTATTAATGTTATAAAAAAAACTAACTTTCTTTCACTGATTTTTTATATTTATTATTTATTTAATTATTTAATAAATACTAATTTTCTTCCACAAAAATCTTTAAAATAACTAATTTCTTCCACTAACTTTTTAAAGATAACTAATTTTTCCACTAGCTTTTATATTTATTTAATTATTATTTTTATTTATTACGCTAAAAGTTGTTTAATGAAAATAGTGATTTTACTATTTTTTTAATATGTCACTTGGGAATTCTAATTTCACCTATTTATTTATTGTTTATTTTATTTTATTATGATCATATATATATATATATATATATATATATATATATATATATATATATATATATATATATATATATATATATATATATATATATATATATATATATATATATATATATATATATATATATATATATATATATATATATATATATTTTTTTTTTTTTTTTTTTTTAATTTAGTTGAGTATTATACCCTTATTTAGTAAAACAATCACAATTCAATGTCATGTCATGTTTATATATATATTTTATTTAAAAATAAATTAATATTTTAAATTAATTTACATTATAGGGATCAGTACTCAATTTCTTGTTATAGTTACCTAAAAATTCCTCTGTATTAATTTTTCTAAATGTTAAGTGGCATGCTCTTTTTCTAATTGCTAAGTGGGATTATAAAAAGAAGTATGGAATGTATTTAAATAATTGGAAGGAAAGATTTAAGTGACTTAATTAATTTACTATAAATTTAACTTTTATTAAATAATGTGACTTTGAAAGAGTCATGAACAGCTAAAAGGCCGAGTTTTATTTTTTAACTGGAAGGAAAGTTTTAAAGAGAATTGTGGAATGTATTTAATTTTTATTATTAAAAAAAATTAGATATCTTTAATAAGTAGTTTGGTATTGATATCTTTATTAAAAATTAATTTAAAATTTTAATTTATTTTAAATGGAATATATATAAAAGAGTATGATTGTTTTATTAGATGAGGGTACCAATTTCCAACTAAATTTAAGGGTACCATAGAGTTCACCAAAATATAATTAGAAGATTTGAATTTTGTTTTTATAATTTTACATCCAATTACTATTCATTAATAAGTGAATAATTTATAAATGATAAATTTAACTTATTTAATTAATTATTAAAATACTTTTTTAGAATTATTAATTTATTTATATTCCACAGTTTAAAGAAATATTAATTGATTATTTAAACCTTAATCAAATTTATGTATAATTATTCATTTTATTTATCGTCGATCTTTCTTTATTATTCAATATAAAATTTTATTTCTGTTTTTAATGTCCAGTGATAACACAATTGAGTTTTAGAAGCATGAATTACCTTATGCTCACATTTTGATTTTCTATATCATCAGTTTAACTATTAGATGAACAAACTGAATATGAGTTGTTTAAAATTGTATCCACTTTTATGATTTATAGTCTATATGTAGAGTGTAAAATTGAAAATCTCCGTGAATGCATAATGGGAAGTGTGCTAACATTTTCCTTAAAAAAATGTTTGAAAACACCATTATTAATTTTGAAGGATATCCAATCTACAAACGAAAAGATAATGGTATAGTAGTCTCATGTGAAATATCATCATTACTTATTCCTGGTGGAAGGATAATCCATTCAAGATTGATCATACCAATAAATATCATTGAGAATTACATGTGGTATCAAGCCAAATGATCCTTTTAGCTGAACTAATTGTTAAGTTAAAACTTATTATTTGGAATAATAAAGCTCTGATGGTTCATAAAACATTACTTTGAAGTTGTTGATAAATCGTTTAGGGATATATTTAAAGTATCTAATCAATAAGTTTAAATCTTTCCTTTGGAGTGTGAGTGTATTCTTCAACTTAACAATGTTTTGAATGATGTCAAAATTAGGAGTAAGACTTAGACTTAGCGCTTTTGTATATTGGAAGGTATCAACATAAGTTTAGATGTGCATTGATCATTATTAGCCTTAGGACGCATGCAAGTGTTCTTGAAATGGTTTGAAAGGTCTTAGGCATGTCATTCACATAAAAAATCAAGTTTGTGTGTCAACAAAACTGCACAAGCCGACCTATACGTGTTCAGGACAACCTGTAGAAGTTTATGCTTCAGTACAGGCCGCTACATACGACTACAAGCTGGCTCCCACACTCAAAGAATGAAGTATGTGGATTTTGTCCATAAGTCGTCTCCTTCAGACCGACCTGAAGACCTTGACAGGCCGACCTATTGCTTTCATAGGTCGACCTATAGCCTTCCAAAACTTAAAATTTCACTTTACATCTTATTTTTCTTGCATCCTTTTTGCCTATTTCCGCACACACATATATATACTCATACATGCATCATTTATCTAGCAAGGTACTAGTGAATTACCTATACGAAACCAGATTACAAAGCATTCTCATCATCTTCACCCTCTCTTTTATGCATACACACAATTGAACTACACATAATCATTTTTCGATTGGGTGACCATCTACATTAGGTTGGTGTAATCAATAATATTGGGTTGGAATCTTTGTGTGTTTCAAATAAGAAAACTAAGGTGGGGTTTTCCTTCAAGATCAGTCTGATTTGAAGGTTTTGGACAAGATCATGTCAACACGGATTCGACCGAGTGAAGGCCTTGGGGCAAAATGGTTTCCTTGCAAGGGAGTAGCACGAGACAGTGAATCATGTTCGAGAATATTTGATTCAACAAGTGCGTGCTCGGGATAATCGGAGGATTGTATCCGCATTGTTGGTGACTTGACCAAGCTATGATCAAGGGTTTAGAGGTGGTTCAATCAACAACAAACCATAAAGTTTATGGGGTTAGAGTTCTTCACCTCTTGTATAAACATTTTTGCAAAGATAAGGTTAGTTGTAAGTATCTCAATTTGATTTCGGATTAAGGGCAGACGTACCCATAGCGAGGATGATTGAGAAATTTCCTAAATAAATCTTTGCGTCTCTTTATCGCTTTATTTTTCTTTAATTGTTGTTCTTTCAAATTATTGATTTCGTTGTTGTTTCGATTGGAAATTGTTTTCAACTTTCTTTTAAATTATTCTTGTTGATATAATCACAATCACTTTTATTGTGAGTGGTTTTTTACATCATGTAAAGTAAATCGAATTTTCAAACGTGATCAATCGCACACAAAGTGTTCGATAAATTGTCTTTGAGTATTTTTATCACTTTGTGTTCATTGGAAATAAGCATTACGAATAGATTTGTATTTGATTGATATGTGACTTGATTATTATTGAAAATTTTGTATTCATTATCATTCCATAAGGTTTACGTAACACATATAGCTTTTCGATAGTAGGTTCAATTAGACGATTCAATTCAGATTGTTTTTCTGTTATGCCATACTTTTTGAAAATAAATTTTTGCCAAGAGTCTTTGGTTTTTAATTTGTGATCTATCCCCCCTAGATCGAAGCCTATCGTCTAACATGGAGGAAAATTTATCGTCTTGGACAGTGATTTTATGCAAATTCTTCCTATCATTCCAAAAGGGATGAGACAAGATATCGTACATTCTAGCATTAATTCTTCATACCTCTGGCAATTTTGTCGGGTCTTAACATTTACAAAAAATATGATGCTTCAATCTAGATTTTCGTGTTCAAATCTTAATGATGGGATAGAGTTCTCAATTTGAATTTTAAAAGTGGGAGATGTAAACATTGGAGAAAATAATGATGGCGAATCTAAAATTAATATCATATAACTTGCTGATAAAGAATACATGTGATCCTATTGCTTCAACTATTGATACCGCATATCCATCAATTTTGGATAATATGAATGATCCTTCATTTTTTTTAGAATTGGACAATCTTAATACCTACAAATGATATTGTTGATAGATTGAATAATTACATTACGGATTTGGTTCTAGGTGATAAAAAACATACTCAAGTGTTGATAGTCCATGTTAATTTGATAGAAACAATAATAGTCTTGATGATATTTATACTCTTGAATTTTTTTAACACCATTAATTTTTCAGGTCTACCAAACCATGAGTTTAGACACAAAAATGGTGTTCCAATTTACGTTGTTGAGAAATATTGATCAATAACATTTATGTAATGGTACACAATTATAATTACACATATGAGATATTAAGTGCTTGAGGGAAATATCATATCACAAAGTAGTATTGGACAAAAAAAATCGTATATCCCAAAATTGTCTTTGACTCCATCTAATCTTATAATTTCATTCACATTTCAACGTAACACAATTTTCTATTGTTGTCTCATTTGCAATGACTATCAATAAGAATCAAGGTCAATCTTTTAAAAATGTTGGTATATATCTTTCAAATTCTATATTTTCATATAATAAGTTATATGTTGTTTTACGTGTAACTTCGTGTGCTAGATTAAAGGTGTCTATAATAATTTTATTTATAGTATTTTTTTCACGGTTATGAAAAAACATTCAAATTTATATTTTATTACAGTTAAATTCATATCTTATGTTTAAATTTATTTAAATATAATTATTTATTATATACTATATTTCAAGTTTATACTATTATTAATTTTTCATTAAAATAATTTATTTTATGTACGGGAACAATTACTAGTAAATGATATTGTAATAGTTTTAAAGGGATATTGAATTATTTTTTTTAAATTAATCATATTTTAAAATAAATTTAGAGATAATATATTTATTAATTTAAAAGAAATAAAATTCATAATTGTATAATTATTTTCATGTAATATGTCAATCTCGGATGAATAACAATTTGTAGCATTATCATACTAATGATTTACATAAATAGATAATTAACAATAATATTCATTGTTATACCGTTCAAAAAAAAACAATATTCATTATTATATGTATATATAAAAGAAGGATAAATATATAATCCAATAAAAACTTACGTTCATAAGCATTTTCATTAATTTTTTAAAAGTTTTTATCATGTAATGTGAAGTAAGTCTAACAAACAACACAAAGGAAGTTGATAGAAAATTAAGAAAATTAACCAACAACAATAAAAATTAAAAGTGGTAGAAAATATAAGGTGAACAATCTCCTTAATAAAAAAAGTATTTTTTTTCATCAAAGAACATTAAAAAATATATAATAAAAAAATAATTTTTTAAATAAAATTAAGAATAAAAGAAAATAGATATATTTTTGTTTTTTTAACAGCAATGGGGTGCTGTTAGGGAGATGTTCTGACTCTAATTTTCCCATTGCATGAGGGAATACGTAGGCCTAGGACGGTGAAGGCTTATCGAGTCTTCTTTTTCTTCTTTTTATTAGAACAACAAGAGTGGATCCCGTTGAGTACAATGGACGCAAGGGGGTGCTAATACCTTCCTCTCACATGATCGACTCCTGAACCCAGGATTTGGTTGCAAGGCCATGTCTTCTCCCTTTTGAGGTTTTCTTCGATCGTTTCCTTTCCCCCGTCGGGATAAATAACGTTCGGTGGCGACTCTTCTATTTTTTCGCCGGTTGTTTTTTCGCAGTTGCGACAACTGGAAACTCTACCGGGGATCCTGATTTCCTATGCGAGTCAATCCTAGCACTTGTCTGTTTCTATTCATAGGGTGTTTATCTTTGTGCATTTTACGTGTTTTACCTGTTGTATATTATTGCATTTGTCTTGCATTATTTGCAATTGATTACTGTTATCATATTGTTCTGCTGCTGCTGTGTTGTTGGGTGGGAGTGTTCCACGAGAGAAAAAACCCAGTACTCAGGCTTGAGTATACACCTAGGATTAGAGTGGGCTTGTGTTGGCATGTGTAGCGCTTGATACATATTATTGACATGAGATCCGTATTCATACGAGGTTTTCTTGGGAAATGCTCTGACTTGTATGCCTATATAGTAACCAGGGTGTTCCTTTGGGAGATTATGACTCTGGAGACCGTTCATGGGAAGTCAGTTGAGGCCTCCTTGAGGGGTGATAATGTCAAACCAGAAATGGTAAACGTATTATCATTTCTTGACCTGAGAGCCTGTGATGCTGAGGACCTGCTAGGATGTCATGTCCAAGACTAGAACCCACATGTGAGAGGGGATGGGTTTTGCAAGAAACCTTAACTTTCAACCTACCCAGTTTTCTAGTTTCCTTATCAGTATGGACTTTTGAATCTGGTATTTTGTGTATTATGGCTACTCTGGTGTTCTGGTATTCTGGTTTACTCAGTGGAGCATAACTTTGCCTTTATTCAGTTGGCAGTACAACAATTATTCAGAGCATTTAAAAACCTTGATCCCATGTTTGCATTTGCATAGCATCATACTTGCATCCTAACATTCATGTTTGTTTATTTCCAGGGTTTGAATCTTGTCCTTGATTCTTTTTGTCGAAGATCTGCAGAGATGGACACTGATAGGAAGGGTACTGTCAATTATAAATTTTAATCGCTAGAGTTGGCTCCGATCCGTAGTTTGCTTTCCAAGACCACTCAAAGTAATTTGGAATTGTTCAAATATGATTATGGGAAGATCCTGGGTATGCTGCATACAATCATGGAGTATGAGAGGATGGTTATTCACACATTGTTACAGTTCTATGATTCTTCATTAAGATGCTTCACTTTTAGAGATTATCAGTTGGCTCCCACTTTGGAGGAGTTTTCTCTCATCTTGGATATTCTGGTCAAAGATCAGGTACCCTTTCATGAATATATGGAATTCCCTGCTCCTGAAGATATTGTTGAGGCTCTTTATTTGAGCACATATGTAGTGAAGGATAATCTACGATCCAAGGGTGGTTTATTTGGATTTATGCTAAGTTTCTTGTGCATCTATGGGACTGCTCTCTTCCCTAATGTGGCGGGTTTTATAGATATGAATGTTATCAGAATCTTCATGATGAGGAATCTCGTGCCAACCCTTCTTGGTGATGTGTATCATTCAGTGCACTCGAAGAGCTACAAAAAGAAAGGTGGACTAGTTTACTGTTGTGTTCCCCTTTTCTATAAATGGCTCATGAGCCATCTACCATGTAAGGGTACTTTTGTGGACACCAAAGATTGCTTGAAGTGGTCAGAGAGAGTAATGGGCCTTGTTGCTAAAGATATCCACTAGTTTGATAGGAGACTATTGGGTGCTGAGATGATATATAGTTGTGTGAGTATCCTAATGTTCCTCTCATAGGAATAAGGGGTGGAATCAACTATAATCCCTCCCTTGCTAAGAGACAATTTGAGTGTGTATCGAGATTTCCTCCAATAGACGAAGAAGTAGAGGAATCTTTGTTCTAAAGTGGGACAGAGGATTTCGAAATAATAAGAAGGGTCGTAAGAGCTTAGGGTACTATTCAGAGGAAGGGGAGGTCATCCCTAGGAAACAATAACTCTAGAGCTTACCATCCTTATATGGAGTGGATGCAGAGCAGAGTTGATATTGTCTGGTTGCCTTTTCAAGTAGAAGCACTTATATATCCTCTAGAGATCGAGCAGCCCACGACAATGGATATTGAAAGGTATAACAAACTTTAGGCCGAGAAAGAGGAGCTCCGCAAGGAGAATGAAGAATTGAAGATGGAGGTATACCAATTGGGTCATGCTAAGAATGAGTCAGTATATGTGACCAAAGTGAAGATATAGCTACTCGTCAAGAGAGAGAAAGAACTAGAAGAAGTCAAGAGTACGGAGAGGATAGGCAAGGATTTGAAAATTTCCAACAACCTACTACTACAGAGAAAGAAAGATATGAACAGAGTTCGCCTTGAGATTTCCAAGTTTAATAGTCAATGGAACACCATCGTGACTGCTCACAAAATGAAAGAAGATGAACTTCATGACCAAATTAAAAAATTGAAGATAAAAATCCAGGGTAAAGAGAAGGATGTCAAAGAAGAATCATCTCACATATGCAAAAGCGAGAAGTAACTTAAGGAGACTTTGTCAACCCTATAGGAGCTTAAGGTTCAAGCGAAGGTGAAGAAGCCCAAACTTGAAGACGCTTTTGGAAAAGATGCTTGGGAGTTACATTGTCGCTACTTGGAAGGGATCATGCACAGGCGAGATATTCTTATTCAGGAGTTGATTCAGAGATTAAAGCATCCTGATACCAAGAAGTTATTCAAGGAGGTTCAAGCCTGGTGTAAGGAGCATAGTGGCTGGGGATGGTTTTATCTAGTGGATATTGATGATATGCTTTAATTGCTTTTCTTATTTTATACTTGATCATCATCAGGCTTGTTGATTGGGGTCATTGGCATTTGTACTTGATTATTTCTCTTATATGGGTTGTATGTATTGACTCTGTATTGTTCTCCTATTCAATATATGAGCGGATTTTACCAGTGTTCTATCCATCTCTTGTGTTTGTTATTGGTAAACTTGAGTCAAGGTGTAGACCACCCTGGGAATATTCAAACATGACATGTGCATTGCATTCTGTTGCGGTGAAAATTGGATATCAAGCTATTAAATTAACTTGAATCTTAATTCTTTTTACAACCGAACTTTATTTTATCCAAAGGGCAGGTCTAAAGAAAGAAAAACCTTTTTCGCGATGTAACGACAATGCTTAAGAGATTCAGGGATCGGGGGTTGATTATACCTAGGGAAGGTGTTAGCACCCTAAGCATCTGTAGTACTCTACAGGAACCTTTTGTTTGATTGCTTTCTAAGTTTGTGATATGTACTATGAATTTGGGATTGGGAAAAGATATGAGTTGAAACCTAAAGTTATATACACTAAGTTTGCTCGCAAAGACGTCGCATCTTTTGCCTACGTATCCTAACTAGGATAGAATCAGAGAAATCGTAGTTCACCTCACAAGGGATAAAGAACACTTGATTATGATCAAGGTTCAAGGGGGAACAAACATTACAATGCTTGTGTGGAGTTTAAAACTCCCTAATCTAAGTTGCAATGTTCAAAAGGGGAAGTAAGAAATAATGACGATGATTCTTACACAGAGTTGACAAACTCTTTCCTAGGGTTCTAGTTGAAGAACACTCCTAGTACAGGTGGGTCTTGTAGACTTAAAGCAAAGTCTAAGGGTTTCTAATCTAGGGTTAAAGTGACTTAACAAAGTCAAGAGAGGGGTAAGGAATGTATCCATGACATGAGGGTCATATGGATAGACTTTTCCTTTGGAAGTAGACAGGGGAGGCAACAGGATGAGAGCTGACAAGCTTCATCACTTGGGGAAAGAAAAGAATGAGAGAATTAACAACAAGATGAAGGCATATTCATGGTGACAACCTTTAAACAAACATATGGAATGATAAAGATGAAAGTGCATTGATGACAATCAATGCAGATGAATTAACAGGAACTGTGATGACAGATCAAGTTCAATTACATTCAACAGAGGGAACAAAATAAACATGGGGAAAACCAAAAATAAAATCGTAGCATGTTAACTAACATATAAGGATATGAATACAAGCAAGTATCACAAACAAATTCAAGTATAACCAAAGAAAATTTCATCTGCACATGCGTAAACGAACGTAAAATGCACTTAACTTGCACGAAGTCAAAAAAGATGAAAAATTTGTCAAACATGAAAATAAAAAATATGACATGAAATTACACATTAATATGAACATAATGAAAAAAGAACGGGTGAAAAAAGATTAAAATTGAGAGAGATACGAATTTTTGAAAATGGGGTGAAAAATGACAAAAAATAACAAAAGAGTTACCCTCCTCAGGGGTCGAACTCAGGTACAAGGCGTGCAAGGCGTTTTTGGCATAATGGTCTTACCGCTGGGGTGGCTATACATCCGTTGATTGATGCCACCCCTTTAATTAATAAGGGTAAAATGCTTGGTTTGTCTTGGCAAAAAAAACACACAAAAATGGATTTACGTTTTATACCGTAACTTCTTCGTTTCTCAACCAAACGCGACAAACTTTATATGCAACTGGACCAGAAAAACATGAGGATCATGATGGTGTGATTATTTTTCTGAGATTCCTCCTCCAATGAAAAATTAGATGGTGTGTGCTCTTGTATGTTATGAGATGCATTTTGATGTGAATAACTTGTTTCAATCATTTTTTTATCCAAACCAAGCACACACACAGATCACATAAATGGTAAAGAATGATTCCAAGTCCAAAAAATAGCTCAATGCAAATAGTTTGTGAAGTTGATATGTCAAGTGGTAATTTTTATGAAAAAATGCACTTTGGAAAGAATCAGCTCATGACAGCCAGCTTTGAATTAAAATAATCACATCCACATAACATATAAGTGACAAGGACTAAGTTCATGCAAGAGTCAAGGCTCAATTTATGCTGTGGTGAAAAATGATATGTGAGTTGCAATTTTGTGCTAAAAGATGCATTTTGAAATCCAAAACACAAACCAATTGTTGTGATAATCAAATGAGGGTTTGAACATTTTAAGAATGATGTATTTGAGGTATTCCAACAGTTGATTTGGATCAAAACACAACAGAGCAAATACTGGTATGATCATGCAAGTATGAGGTTTTAAAAATGCATTTTGGTATCTCAACATGAATTAACTGTGATCTCAATCAAGTAAAGGCTTTGAACATGTTACAAATGATACATGTGATGTATTTCAACAGTTAGTTTAAGCAGAACACAGTTAGAATGAGAAATGAGGTGTGAGTTGCTTAATGATGTCTTTGAAAATGCACATTTGATTCCAAAGACCAAAACAAATACCTTTGACAATTAGTGATTATTTGTGCAAGTTTGAAATGTGTTTTAGATGAGATTTCAACACATGACATCATTCAAAAACCAAGTGAGCAAAATAGTGTGTGTGAGTTGAAACTAGCAAGTTTGACATCAACAACTAAACCAAACAAATGCACATGATTTTAGTAAGGATGCAACAATCTCATTGGTGACTCTAAACAGAAATACCAGCCCTTTTAAATGCACCAAATGAACAGCAATTGAACATGATCAACACAATGCCTAGAAAAGTTTGGCATAATCAACCTTAAAACAGCAGGGGTCACTAATTTCCCAAACATTAGGCCCTTATGAAACTTTAGCATGAAACAACAAGAGTGTTTAATTTCTAACAGCAAATGGTCTCTTGGTTTTGTTCAGTTTTGGATGACAATCATGGTATGCCCTCATGAACAAATCATAGCAGGTGAGACTGAATTGTTCAAGGGCAGTTTTGGACATGAGGTTATGACCTAATCCAAGGTATATCAATCTGTTCCACATCATAAATTTAGTTTGTTATCAAAAAACACACAGTCCTAAAGTCACATTACTGGCTGAGGCTTTAAGAAACAGGCCAATGCAAACTGAGGAATAACAGCTCCATCCATATGCCTAAGCACAGTCATGATTATTTGGCCAAAATCTAAATCAAGTACCAAGCTAAATTACCACATGAGGTCACTATTCTCCCAACCAAACAAGGAAATTGTCTTGAACCTAATCAGTACTATAAATCCCCACAAGGTCAAGCCAGGCCAATGTATGCTCAAGAAAAACATCCTAAATTAATACACTCCAACTTAAAACAGTCTTGGTAATAAATGCCAATTTTAACCAAGACTTGGAACAGCCTCATCTTGCCAATCTAACCTTGGCATGAGCTAAACCTGAACGTATAAATAAAAGGACCTAGCCCCGACACCAGCTAAACCTGAACATCTCCTAAAACCAACAACAACCTAATGGCTGATAGGATCCCAACCACATCAGAAATCAAACACAGCATCAAATCCAACCAAACTTATGTTCTAGCAGAAAAACAAAGTTAACAATTCCTCCAAAACTGTCTTGACAGCAAAACAACCATTTTCAACATACTAACATTTGAAACTTGACAAGAACCAGTCAAACACACATGTTAAGACTCACCAAATCTTTACATTCATCAAAATATCAAATGTCATGAAAATTAGTGAGAGTCCATAGTTCATATTTCTCAATATTGCACAAAAATGCCAAAGTATGGAAAATGATGCAAAGGGCAATGTTTATAAGCTACATACCTCTTGTTGACTTTGTTGAACAAGCTAAAACAATCAAGAAACCCAGAGAACTTCAATCTACCCTTTTGCCTTGAGTCCTTTCTTCACTTTGAAGCAATATGCAAATATGATGACAGTTGGAGAAATAGGTCCCACCAATGAATTCTAACACTTTGGACAGTTAAAAAACAATATGTAAGAGGTGTTAGGATGATTAAAACACTAGGCAAGTGCTTAGAACAAGATTTGGTAGAATTTGTAGCTTTTGGTCAAAGTATCTTGGTGATGAAGTTGACTTTTTGCAACATGAGGTTTTTGAGAGGTTTAATGGTTTAGACACCTTCTACACCATATTTAGAGATTGTATGGATGGTTGTTGGGGTGTTTTAGTGTAGAGAAATGGTTTTGGCAGCCCTAGTAGCAAGGCAGATTTTTGGCACTTTTGACAAGTTTGTGATTTTGTGATTTTTGGAGCAAGGAGTGGAAACAACAAGGATTCTCAATTTCTCTGGTTTTTAGAAGGTTGTTCATGATCAAAATGAGATGAGGGAAAGTCCTATTTATAGTCAAATGAAGTGGCTTGGGCAGATTTGAAGGTTTCTTCATTTTGAAGAAAGGTTTTGGATTTTTTGGTTAAACCTCCACAAGAGGGTTTCCTTGGCTGCAAGGTAAGCCTCTTTAGTCAAGAAAAATGATGAATTAGTGTGGCTAATTGCAGGCTAGAAGCATAGGCTTGTGGCTGGATCAGAATAACTTTTACACCTCATGCTTGTTTTTTCACTTTTGGATGCAAGTTGCCAACCAAGTTGCAAGGCAACTTGCAAGCTTGGAGAATTCACCACCTCTGCATAATTATCATATTTCCAAGCTACAAACTCTTCACATATCATATATAACATAATTCACCAGCTGAGTTTGTTCAATTTTGATGAAGGAGGTGATTTTTGAAATTGGGCAATGTGGGACTAAAGTGAAAAACCACCAACTTGCCATGACCACAACTTTCAGCTCACAAATCCTTTTGAGATGTGCTAGTACTTTTTAGAAAGCCCTCAAATAGCTCTAAAACATTCATGTTTTCATGAGTTTCAATTTCCCAAGGGATCTTGGCCAAAAAGCCTTCCAAAGTTGCTAAAATATGAACTTAAAAGTGAAATTTCTCAGTCTTTTTCCCCTCTAGAAATGAATTTGATCATAACTCCAAATCTATGCATTTTTTGATCATGGACCACTTAGGGAATTTTGTAGGACTTGTCAAGGGCTTCCAAATGAGCTTTGAACCAACTCAATTGGATGTGTGGTTAAGGAGTTATGGTTTAGCCCCTTTCAAAACCCTAATTTCCCGATTTTTCAATTACTCCTTCATTCTTGATCCAATGGTCATGAAAATTGATAAGCAAGTCCAATATGACATAAGGAACAACTTTGTTTCACAACTTGAAGTCCAATTCCTAAATTTTGGGGAGTTGACTTTTTGGTCAACCGTACGACCGATCGGTGATTACCGAGTCGCCTGTTGACATTCTGGGCCTCCTGAGACTTTGAAACTTCTTGGATGAACTTTATTAAGCTATATGAACTTCATGAATCACAATCCCACCATTTAAACATCTTCCAACATCAAAGTCAAACTACGGTTGACTTTTACTAGTCCAAAACCCTAATCGGGTGCTCTGAAATGCACTGCTCTGAATTCTGGGATAACAACCTCACATTGGCTTCTCAATTGACATTATATAATACCCTTGACCTTTTTTCCTATCTGAATGAGCCCAAAACATTGACTAATCACAAACCCTGAAGTTTCGATTTTGACTGCACGAAACCCCGATTCATCTGCAATTTGACAAAGACAGACTTGCATTGGGTTAAGGTTAGAAAACTCATGAGTATGCTCCTAAAATGATAATGAGAATCTAAGGGGTCAAAATTTGGGGTGCAACACATTCTTATACCCATATGCATAACAGGTGTTCTTGGATGGCTTTTCTTATCTCTATCTAGATTTCTTCGGCATGATACAGGACTCTCATATTCACAAGTACAATACGTGAAGAAATCAGAGACGTATAATGGAGCAGGTTCAGGCAGAACTACTTGAAGTATAGACTCACATGACTCAGTTCATGGTCCTGATGTAAAACATGGCTCAGGGTTAGGAACAATTGAGAACTTTGGTCCAACCACTCATTGATGTTCCCAGAGTTGATGACAGTGGTGTTGTCCATCCTGGTGGTGCTGGTGTTCTCATTCCTCTGGGTGGAGGTGTTGGTGTTGTTGTCCCTCTTGGCGGAGGTGTTGTTGGTGGGGTTAATCTTTCTGGTGGAGGCGATGTAGGCGGAGGAAGTGTTTGTGATGTTCATGGAGACGGTGGGGGTCAAAACAATCATTAGGAGGAAGACTGACAGGAAGATGCATTTTTTATGCATGACCTGGATGATGGGCTCCCATCGGAGGCTGATAAAAAGTTTAAGATGATTGAGGAGAGGATGCAGGCTTACGAGAATCAAAATTCTTTTAGGCTTGATATGACTGATCTTGGTTTGGTTCCGGGTGTGAGGATTCCACATAAGTTCAAGGTCCCATACTTTGACAAGTATAAGGGGACAACCTGTCCCAAAACTCACATCAGAGCCTATTATCAGAAAATGTATGCCTATTCTGATAATGAGAAGCTGCTCATGCACTTCTTCCAAGACAGCCTAGCTGGGGCATCTTTGGAATGGTACATGGGATTGGAAAGAACCTACATCAGAAGTTGGAGGGATTTGGCGGAGGCCTTCGTCAAACATTATCAATACAAAAGTGACATGGCTCCCAATCGAACACAGTTACAAAATCTTGCTCAGAGAGGGAATGAAAGTTTTAAGGACTACGCCTAGAGGTGGCGCAAATTGGCAGCCCGAATTCAACCTCCGATGATGGAGCGAGAATTCATTGATATGTTCATGGGTACACTTCAAGGGCCTTATTTTGAGAAACTAGTTGGGTGTTTGTCAGCTAGATTTTTAGATCTTGTGATGGCTAGAGAAACAGTAGAGAGCAGAATCAAGTCTGGAAAAATTCAAAGTTGTAATGGATCCTCGTCTAGAGGAGGTAAGAAGTCGTATGCTAGGGGTCCCAAGATAAGGGAGGGAGATACCAATTCTATTTCATCCTACAGGGGCAAAGGCAGAACAGGTCAGAGTTCTTCACATCATGTTGCTATTGTAGCCATCCCAACTGCACCTCAGCAAAAACCTTATGTTCCTCGCTGATATCCGGACAAGCCAAGGATGGAAAATAGGCGCTTTGACACTCCACCTATGTCGTATTCTCAATTTCTACAACATCTACTTCAATTGCAACTTGTTCAAAAGAGAACATTGGTACCGCTTACTAGCAATCGTCCGCCTGGCTATGACGCTAATGCCCATTGTGAATTCCATTCGGGGGCGTCAGACCATCACATTGATAATTGCAAGGCGTTCAAGCATAGATTGCAAGACCTGTTTGGTTCCAAGGCTATTGATTTCAATAACGAGAGACCTAATGTGATACAAAACCCTATGCCACATCATGGTGTGGCAAGGGTAAATGTTGTTAAAGGTGGGGAGAAGTTGAATCTAGTGTCTGATGTTAATGAGTTGAAAACTCCGTTGTGGTTTGTCAAATGTTTGTTAAAGGGATATGTGTTTCCAGGATGTGCATTTGATTGTCAAGGGTATGTATCATGGCCAGAGGGCTATGACTTGTTAAAGGAAGGTATACAAAAGTTGATGGATGAAGGACAACTTCAGTTTGATAGAACTTTTGTTGAGGATAATGGTAGTGATGGTAAAGACGTTAATAATCTCCATTCCGTACAAGACCGTTCATATATCGGCGCCAGTACGACAGACATCCATTATTATTACTACTCCAGAGCTGATATCATATGAAAGCACCAAGGTGATTCCATGGAACTATGGAGCTGAGGTTTTCTATAATGGTCAGAAACAAGAATTGGTGGGTTCTTCATATGCTAAATTGACCGTGGATAACATTGTTGGGGCTGAAGGTATTACACGTAGTGGCATGGTTTTCTCTCCTCCAGTTACTCAAGATATTAATGTTGACAAGTCTGATAAGGGTAAAGGCAAGCAGGTCCTGTAAGAGTCCGCAAAAAAACAGTATAGTGGTGCTTCCTTCTCAAAGGATGTGGAGGAGTTTATGAGAATAATTCGGAAGAGTGACTATAAAATTGTTGACTAATTGAATCAAACCCCATCTAAAGTTTCCATTCTATCTTTGTTACTATGTTTCGAAGCATATATAGATGCACTGTTGAAAGTGTTGAATGATGCATATATGCCCTAGGAAATTTTTGTGAATCAGCTCGAGGGGTGGTAGCCTATGTCAATGCAGGAAATGGTCTGGGATTTACTGATTTGGATTCGACGCCAGCGGGGAAGAATCATAATAATGCCTTGCATATCTCCATGGAGTGTAGGAGTTCTTTGTTGTCCCATGTTTTAGTGGATACTGGGTCATCGTTGAATGTGTTGCCAAAGAAGGCCCTCATGAAGTTGGATACATGGGGATTGATCTGTAGACCTAAAGATTTGGTGGTACCAGCCTTCGATGGATCCAAAAGGTCTGTATTTAGTTAAGTAGCTTTGCCTATTCAAGTTTGACCCTAAGTTTTTGAAACAACCTTTTATATCATGGATATCCAGCTGGCCTATAGCTGTTTGTTGGGTCGTCCTTGGATTCATTCTACTAGGGAAGTCACTTCAACTTTACATCAGAAGCTCAAATATAAGGTTGAAGGGAGGGTTGTTACTGTTTACAGAGAGGAAGACATCATGGTTAGTCATTTGTCATCGTTTAAATATGTGGAAGTTGATGGTGAAATACATGACACCCTTTGTCAGGCTTTTGAAGCAGTTCAAATTCAGAAGGGGCCTCCAACGGAGGATAAAAAGCCTGAGGTTTCAATGTCTTATTTGATGGAAGCTCGTGTTGTAGTTGAAACTGGTAGTTTTCAAGGATGGGGCCAAGTTCTCGAGGTGCCTATGAAGAATGACAGATTCGAATTGGAATACAAGTCATCGCAAGCTCCGCCAAGGTTCAGGGGTTCTGTTAGGTTTTCAAGTGTTGGGGTCATTTTTGACCAGATTAATGCAATGGGGGAAGATGAAGTCGATAGCAACTGCGACATGGATATTTGGATCCGCCCCTGCATTCCAGGCCAAGAACTTTGCAATTGGTCTTCTGAAGAAGTCATCCTTGTCACTCATGAAGAGTAATTTTCTTGTTTTTACACCTGTCAAGTCTTGTGTTCTGTCTAAGACATAGTGACTCATTTATAGGGCCACATGTTTTGCTTTCAATGTTATCATGAATAAAGGATATTTTATATTCAAATATTTCGCTCCCTATTATTCATTTTTGCTTTTACATCTTTAAAAATGGAAATGTGTTTCTGTGTTTCATTCATTTTTGCATTCTTAATAAAACATAAAACATCACTCATGCATATCCATCACTCCAGATCCCTTCAGTAATGATTCTGCTATGGCTCAGTATGATTTCAACAATATGATATAACAAGCCGATGAGGGGATTGAGGAAGACTGTGAACTTCCGGAAGAATTGGTCGGACTTTTGAAATAGGGGGAAAGGATCATTCAGCCTCATCAGGAGGATGTTGAGATTATTAACCTGAGTACAGAGAACACCAAGAAATAAGTCAGAGTTGGGGCTGCTTTGGAAGACAATGTCAAGAGAAGATTGGTTGAAATGCTACAAGAGTGTGTGGACATCTTTGAATGGTCTTACCAAGACATGTCGGGACTTGATATGATATTGTTGTGCACCATTTGCCTCTCACAGAGGATTATCCTCCGGTCAAGTAAAAGTTGAGAAGAACAATACTAGATATGACTTTAAAAATCAAGGTAGAGGTTCAGAAACAGTTGGATGCCGAGTTTCTTGTTGTGACTAATTATCCTCCGTAGGTTGCTAATATTGTGCCTGTACCTAAGAAGGACAGAAAGATCAGGATGTGTGTTGAATACAAAGATTTGAATAGAGAAAGTCCAAAAGATAATTTCCCGCTCCCCCACATTGATGTGTTAGTGGATAATACTGCTCAATATTCTATGTTTTCCTTCATTAATGGCTTCTCTGGGTATAAATAAATCAAGATGGCCTAGAAGACATGGAGAAAAAAATGTTCATAACACCGTGGAGGAAGTTCTTGTTAGAACACGGATTGGTTCTTAATAATATCTCTATGTTTTGATGATAACTATTATGAAATTTTGTATTTAAGAATTATATACTCTAAAATTTGCTTGAGAATTTTTACTGCAGATAGTAAAGGAATTAACACTCCAGAAGCAAATCAGAAGTGAACATAAGAAATTAGCTAGACTCTGAAGCGCCAGATGCATCCATTAGAAGATTCTGATTGCTGCCAACAGAAGATCCTGAGCGTAGCCTTCAGAAGATTCTGAAGCAGAAGCTCCTGAAGATTCTGAAGCAGAAGCTCCAGAAGGATCTGAAGCAGAAGCTCCAAAAGATTCTGAAGCAGAAGCTCCAGAAGGATCTGAAGTAAAAGCTCCAGAAGAATCTGAAGCAAGTCAGAAGCATCTGAAGCAAAGAAGAATTGTGTATGATGAGTTTTTCAAAGCATAGTTTCTACAGAAGATTCTGAAAGTACTAAAGCTGCCAGTACTGAAGTTCTATTTCAAATATGCTCTGATCTTAAACACGCTGAAAGCACACCTGCTGCAGAAGACTCTGATTCAGCAAGACTCTGATCATCATTAGAAGACTCTGACCCAATTAGACTCTGACGAATTTGCTGAAAACTGAAGAAGAAATATTCAAAGAATATATCCGTTGGAGTGAACCAAACGTCTCTTTCCTTATTTATGCTAGACACAAGAACACAGACAAAAAGGATTTTTCTGTGCTTTCTTCTTCTAGGAAAGGTCACTTGATGTGAAGACAAAAAGGCTCAGACCTTTTGGACATTCTTCTCAACGTGAAGCTCACCTTGGATCAGCTGCCTATAAAAGCAAGACTCCACAAAATTCTTCAATTGATGTTTTGTTGAAAAGAAATAAAATATTCAAGCTCTCATACTTTCATATTCATTCTAAGAATTCATTTCTTTGTTCTAAATAGTTAAGTGAAAAATCACAGTTGTGATAAAGCTTTTTAAGAAGCAATCTTAAACACTTGTATTTGTATTACATTTGATTGTAAACCTTAAGAAGATCCAGTGAGGATCAGTAGTTCTTGAGAAGACTTTGAACAGTTGTTCTAAGTGTTAACTATTGTAATCAGTTGATTTAATAGTGGATTAAGTCCTTGATTGAGAAAGTCAAATCACTCTAGGAAGGGTGGAGTGGAGTAGTTGAGTTCAACAAACCAGGATAAAAATACTTGAGTTTTTATTTCTAAGTTTTAATCTTTCATACTTATTCAACCCCCCCCCCCCTTCTAAGTATTATCTCACCTTCAGTTGGCATCAGAGCTCCGGTTCTGTGTGTGCTACCACTTAACAGTGACAGTAAAGATCCAGAGAGAAATACTTTGATATATATTTAGTTGTTACTATGGCTGATAATACAATATCTAACATTAACAACAAATATGAAGAAAGGGACATAATCAGCACCAAACCCCCTATGTTTGACGAGGAGAAATTTGATTATTGGAAAGACAGAATTGAAAGTTTTTTCCTTGGATATGATGCTGATTTATGGGATCTGGTTATAGATGGATATGTTCATCCCACAGATGGGAATGGCAAGAAGATAGACAGAAAATCTATGACAGATGCTCAAAAGAAAGAATTTAGAAATCATCACAAGGCCAAAACAATATTGTTGAATGCAATATCTCATACTGAGTATGAAAAAATTACAAACAGGGAAACTGCATTTGACATGTTTGAATCCTTAAAGATGACTCATGAGGGAAACTCTCAAGTCAAGGAAACAAAGGCTCTGGCTCTGATCCAGAAGTATGAAGCCTTCAAGATGGAAGACTCTGAATCTGTTGAAGCTATGTTCTCCAGATTTCCAATACTTACAGCTGGACTAAAGGTTCTGGACAAAGGATACTCTACTGCTGATCATGTGAAAAAGATCATCAGAAGCTTACCCACCATATGGAGACCTATGGTGACAGCGTTGAAGATGGCTAAAGATCTGAACAAGATCTCCTTGGAGGAATTGATCAGTTCACTAAGAAGTCATGAGATAGAACTTGAGGAAGATGAACCTCAAAAGAAAGGTAAATCTGTAGCTTTAAAATCTAATAAATCTGCTAAAGCCTTGCAGGTAATAGAGGAAAGCTCTGAAGAATCCTCATCTGAAGATGAAGATGAACTATCCATGTTGTCCAGAAGAATAAACAAACTCTGGAAGCATAAAGGAAAGAAGTTCAGAAGCTTCAAAAGAAAAGAATCTTCTGGACACAGAAGATCTGGCAAAAAGGAGGTTGTATGTTATGAGTGTAAAGAACCTGGACATTACAAAAATGAATGTCCAAAGGTGCTGAAAGAAAAGCCTAAAAGAAAATTTGATAAGAAGAAAAAGGTTCTGATGGCCACCTGGGATGATTCAGATACATCTGAATCTGAATCTGAGTCAGAAGAAGAATGTGCTAATGTTGCACTGATGGCCAACATAGAAGATCAGGAGGAAGGAACTTCAGGATCTGAATCTGATTCTGAATCTGATGATGACACTGAAGAGATGTTCTTAGCAGCAAGGTCAGGACGCCAATCATGGTACCTGGACTCTGGATGCTCACGACACATGACAGGAGAAAGGTCTATGTTCCAAAGCCTGGAGCTTAGATCTGGAGGTGATGTGAAATTTGGAGGGAACCAGAAGGGTAAGATCATTGGATCTGGCACCATTGGAAATGGTAAACTTCCCTCTATTACTAATGTTTTACTTGTTGAAGGGTTAAATCATAACTTATTGTCCATAAGTCAATTAAGTGACAATGGTTATGATATTACCTTTAATCAAAAATGTTGTAAAGCTATTAGTCAAAAGGATGGCTCTATCCTATTTAGTGGTAAGAGGAAAAACAACATTTATAAAATAAATCTTTCAGAACTTAAAGTTCAGAATGTTAAATGCCTCTTGTCTGTTAATGAAGAGCAATGGGTCTGGCACAGAAGATTGGGCCATATTAATATGAGACGTATATCTCAGATTAATAAACTTAATCTTGTCAGAGGACTTCCTAATCTGAAGTTCACCTCAGATGCACTTTGTGAAGCATGCCAAAAAGGGAAGTTTTCAAAATCATCTTTTAAATCAAAAAATGTTGTTTCTACTTCCAGACCACTAGAATTACTTCATATTGATCTGTTTGGACCAGTGAAAACTGCATCCATCAGAGGCAAGAAGTATGGATTAGTCATTGTTGATGACTATAGTAGATGGACATGGGTAAAGTTCTTAAAACACAAGGATGAGTCACATTCTGTGTTCTTTGACTTCTGCAAGCAAGTCCAGAATGAAAAAGATTTCAAAATTATAAAAGTCAGAAGTGATCATGGTGGTGAATTTGAAAATAAATATTTTGAAAAATATTTTAATGAAAATGGCATTGCTCATGATTTTTCCTGTCCTAGAACTCCACAAAAAAATGGGGTTGTAGAGAGGAAAAACAGAACTCTGCAAGAAATGGCCAGAACCATGATCAATGAGACAAATATGGCAAAACACTTTTGGGCAGAAGCAATCAACACAGCCTGTTACATTCAGAACAGAGTGTCTGTAAGACCTCTTCTGGAGAAGACTCCATATGAACTGTGGAAGAACAGAAAGCCTAACATTTCATATTTTCATCCTTTTGGATGTATTTGTTATATGTTAAATACTAAGGAAAATCTGAACAAGTTTAATTCCAAAGCACATAAGTGTTTCATGCTTGGATATTCTGAACGCTCTAAAGGCTACAGAGTATACAACACTGAGACACAGATTGTGGAAGAATCTATTCATGTTAGATTTGATGATAAGCTTGGCAATAAAAAGCCAAAGCAGTCTGAAAACTCTGCAGATAGAGAAGTAGTCTTCACAGACTCTGAAGTCCCAGAAGCAGACAAAGCTCAAGTGAAGGAACCAGAAGCAACGCCAGATGCTATTCCTTTAACTTCTCAGATGAAAAATCTAAATATTTCTGAAGAGTCAACTGTTAAAGGATCATCATCCAGAATTAAAGCTTCTCATCCAGAGAATGTCATTATTGGAAAGAAGGATGATCCCATCAGAACAAGATCCTTTCTAAGATCATCTGAAGCATCATTATTTGGACTGGTGTCAGAAATTGAACCATTTTCTGTGGATGAAGCTATGCAAGACAATGATAGTATTATTGCCATGCAAGAAGAGTTAAATCAATTCACCAGAAATGATGTATGGGATTTTGTTCAAAGACCACAAGGATTCAATATAATTGGAACAAAATGGGTCTTCAGAAATAAGCTAAATGAGAAAGGAGAAGTTGAAAGAAATAAGGCAAGACTTGTTGCTCAAGGGTACAGTCAATAAGAAGGTATTAATTACACTGAAACTTATGCTCCAGTGGCAAGGTTAGAATCTATACGGCTTCTTATTTCTTTTGCTGCACAAAATAACATCACTCTGTATCAGATGGATGTTAAAAGTGTCTTTCTAAATGGTATTATAGAAGAAGAAGTTTATGTCCACCAACCTCCTGGTTTTGAAAATGAAAAATTTCCAGATCATGTTTTCAAATTAAAGAAATCTCTGTATGGGTTAAAATAAGCTCCCAGAGCTTGGTATGAGAGATTGAGCAATTTTCTTCTGGAGAAAAATCTCATCAGAGGCAAAGTGGACACAATACTCTTTTGTAAATCAATTAAGAAAGATCTTCTAATTTGTCAAATTTATGTGGATGATATAATATTTGGATCTACCAATACTACGTTGGGAAAGGAGTTTGCTACATGTATGCAGGCAGAATTTGAAATGAGCATGATGGGAGAACTCAAATTCTTTCTAGGAATCCAAGTCAATCAAACTCCAGAGTGCACTTACATACATCAGACCAAATATGTTAAAGAACTTCTGAAGAAATTTAACATGACTGATAGTAAGCTGGCAAAGACTCTCATGCATCCAACTAGCTCACTTGGCAAGGAAGAGGTAAGTAAGAAAGTAAACCAGAAGCTCTACAGAGGTATGATAGGATCTCTTCTTCACTTAACTGCTTCTAGACCTGACATATTGTTCAGTGTATGCTTGTGTGCTAGATTCCAATCAGATCCTAGAGAATCACACTTGACAGCTATCAAGAGGATTCTAAGGTATCTGAAAGGTACTTCTAATGTTGGTTTGTGTTACAGAAAATCTGATGATTTCAAATTAGTTGGATTCTGTGATGCTGACTACGCTGGAGACAGAGTGGAAAGGAAAAGTACTTCTGGAAGTTGTCAATTTCTAGGAAGAAATCTAATCTCTTGGTACAACAAGAAGCAACCCACAATTGCACTTTCAACCACTGAGGCAGAATATATTGCTGCTGCTGGATGTAGCACGCAGATGCTCTGGATGAAAAGTCAGCTAGAAGATTATCAAATATTTGAAAGTAACATTTCTATCTTTTGTGATAATACTTCTGCTATATGTTTGTCTAAGAACCCCATTTTACACTCTAAGGCAAAACATATAGAAATTAAGCATCATTTCATCAGAGACTATGTTCAGAAGGGAATCATAAATTTAGCCTTTGTTGATACAGATCATCAATGGGCAGATATTTTTACAAAACCCCTTGTTGAAGATAGATTCAAATTTATTCTGAAAAATATTGGTATGGATTTTTGTCCAGAATGATATTTGTCAGAAGCAAATTTTTACAGATGCAAAAATGCCTAATGCTCTGAAGTATTTCTTCTGACTACTTTTTTATTTTATTAAATTTGTTTTTGTGAAACTCTGAACTAACAATCCTTAGAGGATCTGAACGTTGGTTAACGTTTCATTTCTCAAGAGAATTCAGAACACATGCAAGCAAACACGTGTCACTCCAATTCTGCAAAGGTGGCGTGTACACTACTGAAGAGACGTTTGAGGTAAAGTTTGAATAGTGAAAATCTTGATTTTCCCCCCAATTTGTCAGAAGCAATAAATGCTTGAAATGATTTTTATTCTTTTCATTTAATGCTTTGTTCAAACGTGCAAAATTCTGACTGTTTGTATGCATACTTGTTTTAGTATAAATACATCTCTTCTCTTCACATTCACACTTTTCACATCTCAGACATTTTATGCATTTCCATCTTCTCTTCTCTCTGCATAAAAACCCTAAGCGTGTGACAAAACCATCTTCAATGGCAACTTCATCATCAACTGCTGCACAATTTCAATCTACAATGGTTGCAGTTACATCTGCTAACATGGGCGTTACTCCTTATTCTCCACCAAAAAGAACTTTACTCACCCCTGTTGAAAAGCTGGAAGTTCTGTGTGAATCAATGGTGGAATTTGATTTACTTGCTAAGAATGGTTTTGAGTTTCGTTCCATTATAGGTGCTCAAGGATGGGTGAAGTATTTTGATAGACTTTTTGGACCAGTTTACCCCCTTCTTGTGAAAGAATTCTGGATCCATGCTTCAGTTTACCCTAAGTTTATCTTATCTTCTGTTCTGGGCAAAGATATAATAATAACAGAAGATCTGATCAGAAAACTTATTGGCTATGAGGAAACAGATGGAGTTTCACACTTGCCAGCTGGGCGTGTGGATATGGATGAAGTGTATGAAGAAGTAATGACTGCTGGACAAGCTTCTAACAAGTTAAAGGATCTGAAGCCTGACTACAAGATCTGGGCTAAGATCTTCATGGGATGCATTCATCATAGGAAGTCAACAAACTCTCCAGACTATGTCAATAATGAACAGCTTTACTTTATGTATTGCCTCAGTCAGAGCACCAAGGTAGATCTTCCATATATTCTCTTTATGCATCTTTGGAATCATATAAATGCCTGTAGAGAATATGTGAAAGAAAAAGGTCAGAAGATCAGAACCTGGATTCCTTTTGGAAGGTTAATCTCAGATCTTCTAACTGAGAATGGACTTGTAACTGCTCTGTACGCTGCTGGAGTCATAGAGGAATTGGAATTTATTTTGGGAAAGCCTCTGAATGCCAAAAGTCTTCAGAGACTTAAAATAGTGGATGAACTCATAACAGCTCCCAAGAAGCTGAACATTTCTGAACTGAGTCAGAAGAGAACTCCTATAGATGATTACCCTCTGTTCTATGCTGAAGAACCAAGGGAAATTGTTGTCATGTATATTGATGAGTGCATGAAAGAAGGAAAGCCTATTCCTGCTGACATTATAAAAAGAGCAAGACAACCATTGCCTGTTGTAGAAGAAGAAGAAGAACCACCAAGAAAGATGACTCAACCAGAAGCAAAAGCTGCACCTGTTCAGAAGAAGATCAAGATTGCTGAGAAGACATAGAAGCTCCTAAAGAGGAAAGAATCTGGAGACACTCCTTCTGTACCAGCTAAAAGAATCAAGATCAAAGGTACTAAAACTTCTGTATCTTCTGCAAATCCTATTGTTTTAAATGATTCTAATGTTAAGTCTATTCCAAAACCACCCTCTACACAAAATACATCTGTTACTGCTCCATCTCATGTTTCTACCCCATCACCACAAAAATCTTCTAATCCAATTTCCATTTCACCACAAAAACAATCATCTGTTCCAACACCAATAACAACAAAAACAATTCAAACTCCAAAAGTCTCTATACCACAAACAATTCAACCAAAAATTCAAATCAAACAATTTGTACCACAGGAACAACCATCAGAAAAACAACCCATAGAACAACAACAAACAACAAAACCATCTGCTCAACAAAAACCATCTGAACCACTTAAAGAAAAGCCATCTAAACAACAAAAACAACCACAAGAAAAGCAACCAGAAAAACACTCTGAACCTCTACAAGAAAATGACTCTGCACATCAACAACCACAAAAATCATCTGAACCTCAGACACAACCACAATCTCAAAATCCACCATCCACCACATCTAAACCCACTAAATCTGTTCTAGTTTCATCTGAACCAATAACAATTTCATCTGATCCACCTACCTCAGAACACCCATCAAAACCCTCTGAAATTCCTTCAGAACCAACCAATCCTTCTGAACCCAACATTCCTGAGACAGAAGTTCTTGATGTCACACCACTAAAAACTGTGTTTCAAGTATCTTCTACCTCTTGCACACCAACCACCTCATCAAACTCCTCAGAATCTGACATTCACCCAGATTTTCTAATCTCTCCTTCTCACAGAGATTCTGAGGTAAACCAACCAGAACCTCCTGTATCATCAAAAGTTCCTATTTCAGATCCTATTCCCACACCTGCACCATCATCTGAAATCCTGATTCCCAATTCTAACCCAACATCTAACCCAAGAACATCTATTTCATGTGCACAAGTCTCATCACTATTTCATAATCTTGCATATGGTTTCAAACTCAAATACTTTTATGACAGAGTTGAACCATCTGACCCTATCACCCCTCTGAAACCCAAACTCACAATCACCCTACCATCTGTGCTTCTCACCTATATACAATCCATGACAGATGTAGGTTCATTAGCAACTATATCATATTCTGCTAAATCTGACAAAGTTGTTGCTTCAGTTATACCAATTTCATCTGATAAAACTGTTGCTTCTGATGAACCTCCAAAATCTGCCTTCCAACCTTACTCAACTAAACCCTTTGATGTGGTTTCCTATCACACCAAAGCAAAACCAAATCTGTTAAATGCTTTAAACAGATCCAAACCTGTTGAACCTGAAATTCCTTTCATTCCATACTACCCTCCTCCTCTTATCTCCATTCAGAAATCCATTTTTCCACCTACTCCTCAACCAAAACCAATAACACTGGAGACTCTGTTACATCCCAAGCCTAGACTTAATGTTAATCATTTATTTCAATCTTTTTTGCAAGAAATACAGTTGTATTTAGGTACTGTACAGAGGAAGTGTTCAGCAATAATGGATGCACAAGAATCTGATGTCATCTGGAATGGATTTATCAACAGATTCAACACTGTAGCCTCAAATCTGAAGAACATATGTTCTGATGATGCGAAGCTCAGATTTGCTGAAGCTGCAAGAAATCTATTTTGGACTGTCAAGAGATCTGAACCTTTGCTCCTTACAGATGCTCCTCCACCATCAGAAGAAACTACTGAACCTGCATCTGAAGATAATTCTTTGGCCATGACTTTGGTAGAACTTTCTTCTGGCTCCAATGCTCCAGACTCTACAGACCCTATGGAAATTGACTCTGTTCAAGCTCCAGAAAATGTTCAACCTTCATCATCTGAGATTAAGAAAGAACATCCAGATTTTGAGGATAAAATTGCTGCTCTGGAAGCTGGTCAATCAGAGATCAAGTCTTGGATGGCCAAACAGGATAAGAAATCTGAAGACATGACTGAGTGGATGTCAAAATAGGATCAGAAGAATGAAACAATGGCTAAGTGGATGTCTAAGCAAGAGCAGTCCTCCTCTGAGATCACGTATCTGTTGAAGATGCTTTTGTCAAAACACTCTTAGATTTTCATTTTTTTCATTCTGATGTTTTTGCATCTGATGTTTGCTTATGTACTTTTTGATATATCTTCTGATGCATGTACTATTGATCTGAACTCATTGAATGAATCAAAGTTTTCTCCACTAAATTATCTCATTTACTGTTTCCTTTTATTTGTCTTTTTAAAGTTTTTACTTTTTGCTTATGACAAAAAAGGGGGAGAAAATATAGATCTGAACTGTTTAATTTAACTTCACCAGAATGAAACTTCAGACATATCTATTCTATCTAACATTTTAATCTGAGTATTTCAGAACAGTTGATAAGTACACTCTATAAAAGAAACTCTGAGCCTCTCAGATCATTTGACTATTATCAAACTCTGTATCTGAAATTTGCAAGACATTCTGACTTTCAAATGTTAAAAGAACAATCAAGATCTAACTCTGAAAATTACTCAAGACAAAAGGGAAGTTTCTATTCCTTATCTGTACTTAACTCAGGGGGAGATTCATCATCTCAGGGGGAGTTATTATTTTAATTTTTTTTTCAATTAAACAAAATTTCTGATGTTTTTGTCAACATCAAAAAGGGGGAGATTGTTAGAACACAAATTGGTTCTTAATAATATCTCTATGTTTTGATGATAATTATTATGAAATTTTGTATTTAAGAATTATATACTCTAAAATTTGCTTGAGAATTTTTACTGCAGATAGTAAAGGAATTAACACTCCAGAAGCAAATCAGAAGTGAACATAAGAAATTAGCTAGAATCTGAAGCGCCAGATGCATCCATTAGAAGATTCTGATTGCTGCCAACAGAAGATCCTGAGCGTAGCCTCTAGAAGATTCTGAAGCAGAAGCTCCAGAAGGATCTGAAGCAGAAGCTCCAGAAGAATCTGAAGCAAGTCAGAAGCATCTGAAGCAAAAAAGAATTGTGTATGAAGAGTTTTTCAAAGCATAGTTTCTACAGAAGATTCTGAAAGTACTAAAGCTGCCAGTACTGAAGTTCTGTTTCAAATATGCTCTAATCTTAAACACGCTGAAAGCACACCTGCTGCAGAAGACTCTGATTCAGCAAGACTCTGATCATCATTAGAAGACTCTGACCCAATTAGACTCTAATGAATTTGCTGAAAACTGAAGAAGAAATATTCAAAGAATATATCTGTTGGAGTGAACCAAACGTATCTTTCCTTATTTATGCTAGACACAAGAACACAGACAAAAAGGATTTTTCTGTGCTTTCTTCTTCTAGGAAAGGTCACTTGATGTGAAGACAAAAAGGCTCAGACCTTTTGGACACTCTTCTCAACGTGAAGCTCACCTTGGATCAGCTGCCTATAAAAGTAAGACTCCACCAAATTCTTCAGTTGACATTTTGTTGAAAAGAAATCAAATATTCAAGCTCTCATACTTTCATATTCATTCTAAGAATTCATTTCTTTGTTCTAAATAGTTAAGTGAAAAATCACAGTTGTGATAAAGCTTTTTAAGAAGCAATCTTAAACACTTGTATTTGTATTACATTTGATTGTAAACCTTAAGAAGATCCAGTGAGGATCAGTAGTTCTTGAGAAGACTTTGAACAGTTGTTCTAAGTGTTAACTATTGTAATCAGTTGATTTAATAGTGGATTAAGTCCTTGATTGAGAAAGGCAAATCACTCTAGGAAGGGTGGACTGGAGTAGTTGAGTTCAACGAACCAGGATAAAAATACTTGAGTTTTTATTTCTAAGTTTTAATCTTTCATACTTATTCAACCCCCCCCCCCTCCTTCTAAGTATTATCTAACCTTTAGTCCTATTATAAAGTAATGCCCTTTGGATTGAAAAATATTGGGACAACTTATCAGTGAGCTATGGTGACTCTCTTTCATGATATGATTCACAAAGAAATTAAAGTCTATGTTGATGACATGATTGGGAAGTCCCAAACGGAGGAAGAGCACCTGATTAATCTACAAAAATTGTTTGAAAGGCTAAGGAAATTCAAGCTAAGGTTGAGTCAGAACAAGTACGCCTTCGGGGTAAGGTCTGGTAAACTGCTAGGGTTTATTGTCAGTGAATGAGGAATCGAGGTTAATCCTGCCAAAATAAAAGAAATATAAGAGATGCTTGAACCAAGAACAGAAAAAAAAGGTTTGTGGTTTCTTGGGGAGGTTGAACTATATAGCTAGGTTCATCTATCATCTCACAGCCACGTGCGAACCAATATTTAAGTTGTTAAGAAAACATCAAGCGTCCAGGTGGAATGAAACCTGTCAATAAGCTTTTGAAAAGATAAAAGAGTATTTATAGGAACCTCCAATTCTCATGCCTCCGATGGCAAGAAGACCTTTGATAATGTATCTGACGGTTCTTAATAATTCAATGGGGTATGTGCTCGATCAACATGACGAGATATTTAGAAAATAGCATGCCATCTACTACCTGAGTAAGAAATTTATTGATTGTGAGTCGAGGTACTCAATGCTGGAAAAAACATGTTGTGCACTCGCTTGGGCAACCAAGCGTTTGAGGCAATATATGTTAAACCACATGACCCTGTTGATATCGAAGATGGATCCGATCAAATATGTATTCGAGAAGCAGGCACTTACTGGAAGGATTTCTTGTTGGCAGATGGTTTTGACAAAATATGATATTCAATATGTTTCCCAAAAAGTCATCAAGGGGAGTGTTATGTCAGAATATCTTGCTCAACAACCAATCAAAGACTATCAATCGATGAAGTTTGAATTTTTGAATGAGGACATTATGTATTTGAAAATGAAAGACTGTGACGAGCCATTGCTTGATGAAGGACTTGAGATTGGATCCCAGTTGGGTTTGATTTTCGATGGTGTTGTTAATGCGTATGGTAACGGAATCAGGGCAATCATTACTACTCCTTGAGGTTCTCACGTACCTTTCACTACCCGATTGACGTTCATTTTCACCAAAAACAAAGTGAAGTATGAAGCGTGCATCATGAGGTTAGAAGAGGCCATTGATCTAAGGATTAAAAATCTTGATGTGTACGGCGATTCAGCGTTGGTGATTAATCAAATTAAGGGTGAATGAGAAACTCGCCAGGCCAATATGATGCCTTACAAGGATTATGCTAGAAGGTTGTTACCTTTCTTTGACAAGGTTGAGTTTCATCATGTACCTCGGGCTAAGAATTAGATGGCAGACGCGTTGGCAATGTTAGCGTCGATGTACAAGGTGAACCATTGGGATGAGGTTCCAACAATCAACATTATGTGTTTTGATAGACCTGCTTTTGTGTTTGCTTCCGAAGAGGTGTCGGATGGCAAACCGTGTGAAGGTGAGAAAATACTTAGAAGGGGGGGTTGAATAAGTATGAAGATAAAAACTTAGAAATAAAAACTCAAGTATTTTTATCCTGGTTCGTTGAACTTAACTACTCCAGTCCACCCTTCCTAGAGTGATTTTCCTTTCTCAATCAAGGACTTAATCCACTATTTAATCAACTGATTACAATAGTAAGCACTAAGAACAACTGTTCAAAGTCTTCTCAAGAACTACTGATCCTAACTGGATCTTCTTAAGGTTTTCTTACAATCAAATGTAATAACAAATACAAGTGTTTAAATTGCTTCTAATAAAGCTTTATCACAACTGTGATTTTTCACTTAATATTAAGAACAAAGAAATTAATTCTAGAAAGAATGTGAATTGTATGAGAGCTTCGAATATTGATTTCTTTTCAGGTAAAACGTCAACTGAAGAAGATGGGTGAAGACTTGCTTTTATAGGCAGCTTGATCCAAGAGAACTTCACATTGAGAAGAGTGTACCAAAAGGTCTGAGCCTTTTTGTCTTCACATCAAGTGACCTTTCCTAGAAGAAGAAAGCACAGAGAAATCCTTTTTGTCTATGTTCTTGTGTCTAGCATAAATAAGGAAAGAGTCGTTTGGATTATTCCAACGGACATAATATTTGAATTCTTCTTCATCAAATTTCAGCAAGAATCATAAGAGTCTAATTTGATCAGAGCCTTCTGATGTTGATCAGAGCTTTGCTGAATCAGAGTCTTTGCAGCAGGTGTGCTTTTAGCGTGTATAAGTTCAGAGCATATTTGAGTCAGATCCTCAGTACTGGCAGCTTTAGTACTTTAAGAATCTTCTGTAGTAACTATGCTTTGAAAACTCTTCATACAGAATTCTTCTTTGGTTCAGATGCTTCTGACTTGCTTCAGATTCTTCTGGAGCTTCTGCTTCAGATCCTTTTGGAGCTTCTGCTTCAGATCCTTCTGGAGGCTACGCTCAGGATCTTCTGTTGGCAGCATTCAGAATCTTCTAATGGATGCATCTGGCGCTTCAGAGTCTAGCATATTTCTTATGTTCAGTTCTGATTTGCTTCTGGAGTGATAATTACTTTAATATCTGCAGCAAACACTCTCAAGCAAATTTTAGAGTATATAATTCTTAATTACAAAATTTCATAATAGTTATCATCAAAACATAAGGATATTATTAAGAACTAATCTGTGTTCTAACAATCTCCCCCTTTTTGATGATGACAAAAACATCAAAAATTTTGTTTAATTGAAAATAGAATAAATATAACTCCCCCTGAGATGATGAATCTCCCCCTGAATTAAATATAAATAAAGAATAGAAACTTCCCTTTTTTCTTGAGTATTTTTTCAGAGGTAGAGCTTGATTGTTCTTTAACATTTAAGAATCAGAGTATCTTGCATATTTCAGAGTCAGAGTCTGATAATTGTCAAATGATCTGAGAGTCTCAGAGTTTCTTTTACAGAGTGTGCTTATCAAGTGTTCTGAAATACTTAGATTTTATGTTAGATAAAATTGATATGTCTGAAGTTTCATTCTGGTGAAGTTTAATTAAACAGTTCAAATCTATATTTTCTCCCCCTTTTTTGTCATAAGCAAAAAGTAATAATGTTGAAAAGACAAATAAAAGGAAACAATAAATGAGATAAATCATGTGGAGAAAACTTTGAAGTATTTATTCATTCAATTCAAAGCAAGAGTACACACATCAGAAGATATTCAAAATACATATGCAAACATTAGATGCAAACATCAGAAGAAAAAGGAAACAAAAATTAACTAAGAGTGTTTTGACAAAAGCATCTTCAACAGATCCGTGATCTCAGAAGAGGACTGTTCTTGTTTTGACATCCACTTAGCCATTGTTTCATTCTTCTGATCCTGTTGGGACATCCACTGAGTCACGTCTTCAGACTTCTTATCTTGTTTAGCCATCCATGACTTAATTTCTGATTGACCAGCTTCCAGAACTGCAATCTTCTTCAAGATCTGGATGTTCTTTCTTAATCTCAGATGAAGGAGGTAGAACAGATTTTGAAGCTTAAACAGAGTCAATTTCCATAGGGGCTTTGGAGCAAGGAGCGGTAGAGCCAGAAGGATGTTCTATCAGAGTCATGGCCAGAGGGTTGTCTTCAGATGCAGATTCAGTATTCTCTTTTGATGATGAAGGAGCATCTGTAAGAAGCAGTGGTCCAGATCTCTTAACAGTCCAAAATAGACTTCTAGCAGCCTCAACAAATCGGAGCTTCGCATCATCAGAACATACATTCTTCAGATTTGATGCTACAGTGTTGAATCTGTTTGTGAAGCCATTCCAAATGACATCGGATTCCTTTGTATCCATTGTTGCTGAACATTTCCTCTGTATAGAACCTAAATACATATGTATTTCTTGCAAAAAAACATGTAAATAAATGATCAACATTCAGTCTATGTCTGGGGTGTAACAGAGTTTCCAAGGTTATTGGCTTGGGTTGGGGAGTAGGTGGAAATATGGATTTATGAATAGAGATCAGAGGAGGAGGATAGTAGGGTATGAATGGAATTTCAGATGATTTGTCAGGTTTGGATCTGTTTAACGCATTCATCAGATTTGGTTTTGCTTTTATTTTATAGGAAACCACATCAAATGATTTATCAGAGTAAGGTTTGAAAGCAGATTTAGCAGGTTTATCAGAAATAGCAGGTTTATCAGATGAAACAGGTATATCAGATTTTGCAGATATAGCAGAGTATGGTTTTGGATCTGATAAAGGTACTGCTGACATTGTTTTAATATAGGATTGAATCACAGATGGTAGAATGATGGTAAGTTTGGGTTTGAGAGGAGTGATGGTTTCAGATGGTTCAATTGTGGTGTAGAAGTTTTTCAAGGTGAAATCAAAAGGAAGTTTGTTAGAAGAAGATAGTTTGCACGAAGCAGAAGGTACATGCTCAGATGTTCTTGGCTTGGGTGCAGGGGTAGGATTTGGAATGGTAATTTCAGAAGATGGTTTAGGTGTTGGAATAGGATCTGGAATAATAACTTCAGAAGAAACAGGGGGTTCTAGTTGGTTTACTTCAGAATCTCTGTGAGAGGGGGATACCAGAAAATCTGGATGAATATCAGATTCTGAGGAGTTGGATGATGAGGTTGGAGTGTAAGAGGTAGAGGACACTTCAAAAACATTTTTGAGAGGTGTAACATTTAGAACCTCTGTCTCAGGAATATGGGTTTTAGATGGGTTCGCTGTTTCTGATGTAGGTGGTTCTGATGTAGGTGGATCAGATGTTACTTTTATTGGTTCAGAGGTAATTGGAACAAATGCAATGGGTTCAGATGTGTTTGATGATGGTTTTTTTGGTTGTGGTTGTTTTTCTGATTGTGGTTGTTGTTGTTCAGAGGGTTTTTCTTTTTGTTGTTCAGATGGTTTTTCTTGTTGTTGTGGTTGTTGTGCTGATTGTTGTTGTTGTGGTGCAAATTGTTTTGTTGGTATTTTTGGTTGAGGAGTCTGATTTTATGGTTTTGTTGTTGTTGGTTTTGGTACAGATGATTGTGTAGTAGAAGGTTTTATAGGTGAGATGGAAGCAGGATTAGATGATTTTTGTGGGGATGGAACAAATGTATGAGGTGGAGCAGTAACAGATTGTTTCTGAGTAGAAGGTGGTTTAAGGATAGACTTAAGTGTTGAATCATTTACAACAGTATTATTTACAGAAGATTTGGTACCTTTAATCTTGATACGTTTTGCAGGAACAGAAGGAGTGTCTCCAGATGCTTTCCTCTTGATCAGCTTCTGAGGCTTCTCAGCAACTTTGGGCTTCTTCTGAACAGGCGCAGCTTCTGCTTCTGTTTGACTTCTTTTTCTTGGGATATCTTCTCCTACAACAGGCAATGGTTCCCTTGCTCTCTTCAGAATGTCTGCAGGAATGGGCGTTCCATCTGCCTTGCAAGCATCAATATAACTCACTATTATTTCCCTTGGTTCTTCAGCAAAGAACAGAGGGTAGTCATCTACTGGGATTCTCTTCTGACTGAGTTCAGTGATGTTCAGCTTCTTGGGTGCTTTTGTGAATTCTTCTATAATTTTTAGTCTCTGAAGACTCTTTGCATTCAGAGGTTTTCCAAAATAAATTCAAGTTCATCTATGACTCCAACAGCATATAGAGCAGTCACCGATCCATTTTCTGTCAGAAAATCTGAGATTAACCTTCCAAAGGGAATCCAAGTTCTGATCTTCTGACCTTTTTCTTTCACAGATTCTCTGGAGGCATTTATATGATTCCATAAGTGCATAAACAGAATGTAGGGAAGATCTACCTTGGTGCTCTGACTTAAGCAGTACATAAAGTAGAGTTGTTCATTATTTACATAGTCTGGAGAGTTTGTAGACTTTCTGTGATGAATGCATCCCATGAAAATCTTTTCCCAGATCTTGTAGTCAGGCTTCAGATCTTTGAACTTATTAGAGGCTTGTCCAGCAGTCATCACTTCCTCATATACTTCATCCATATCTACACACCCAGCTGGCAGATGAGATACTCCATCTGTCTCCTCATATCCAATGAGTTTCCTGATCAGATCTTCTGTGATGATTATTTCTTTACCCAGAACAGAAGATAAAATGAACTTAGGGTATACAACAGCATGGATCCAGAATTCTTTCACTAGAAGGGGGTAAACTGGTCCAAAAAGTCTATCAAAGTATTTTACCCATCCTTGAGCATCAATTATGGAGCGAAACTCAAATCCATTCTCAGCCAGTGAATCAAATTCCACCATTGATTCACAGAGAACCTCCAGTTTGTCAATAGGTGTTAACAAAGTTCTCTTTGGTGTCATATATGGAGTCACACCCATATTTGCAGAAGTAACTACAGCCATGGTTGATTGAAACTGTGCAGCAGTGGATGATGAAGTTGCCATTGAAGATGAGTTTGTTAAACGCTTAGGGTTTTTGTGAAGAGAGAAAAGAAGACAGAAATGCATAAACGATTGAGATGTGAAAAGTGTGAAAGTGGTGACAAGTGTGATATTTATCATAAACACTTAGGCATACAAACAGTCAGATAATAGCACGTTCACACATATCATTTAATGAAAAAGAATAAAAATCATTTCAAGCATATATTGATTCTGACAAATTGGGGGGAAAATCAAGATTTTCACTATTCAAACTTCACCTCAAACGTCTCTTCAGTAGTGTACACGCCACCTTTGCAGATTCAGAGTGACACATGTTTGCTTGCATGTGCTTCTGAATTCTCTTGAGAAATGAAACGTTAACCAACGTTCAGATCCTCTGAGTATTATTAGTTTAGAGTTTCACAAAAAATAATTTAAGGAAATGAATAAGTAATCAGAAGAAATACTTCAGAGCATTAAGCATTTTTGCATCTGTAAAATTTGCTTCTGACAAATATTATTCTGGACAAAAATCCATACCAATATTTTTCAGAATAAATTTGAATCTATCTTCAACAAGGGGTTTTGTGAAAATATCTGCCCATTGATGATCTGTATCAACAAAGGCTAAATTTATAATTCCCTTCTGAACATAGTCTCTGATGAAATGATGCTTAATTTCTATATGTTTTGCCTTAGAGTGTAAAATGGGGTTTTTAGACAAACATATAGCAGAAGTATTATCACAGAATATAGAAATGTTACTTTCAAATATCTGATAGTCTTCTAGCTGACTTTTCATTCAGAGCATCTGCGTGCTACATCTAGCAGCAGCAATATATTCTGCCTCTGTGGTTGATAGTGCAATTGTGGGTTGCTTCTTGCTGTACCAAGAGATTAGATTTCTTCCTAGAAATTGACAACTTCCAAAAGTACTTTTCCTTTCCACTTTGTCTCCAGCGTAGTCAGCATCACAGAATCCAACTAATTTGAAATCATCAGATTTTCTGTAACACAAACCCACATTAGAATTACCTTTCAGATACCTTAGAATCCTCTTGACAGCTGTCAAGTGTGATTCTCTAGGATCTGATTGGAATCTAGCACACAAGCATACACTGAACAATATGTCAGGTCTAGAAGCAGTTAAGTAAAGAAGAGATCCTATCATACCTCTGTAGAGTTTCTGATCTACTTTCTTACTTACCTCTTCCTTGCCTAATGAGCTAGTTGGATGCATAGGAGTCTTTGCCAGCTTACTATCAGTCATGTTAAATTTCTTCAGAAGTTCTTTAACATATTTGGTCTGATGTATGTAAGTGCACTCTGGAGTTTGGTTGACTTGAATTCCCAGAAATAATCTCAATTCTCCCATCATGTTCATTTCAAATTCTGCCTGTATACATTGAGCAAACTCCTTTCCCAGCATAGTATTGGTAGATCCAAATATGATATCATCCACATATATTTGGAAAATTAGAAGATCTTTCTTAAATGATTTACAAAAGAGTGTTGTGTCCACTTTGCCTCTGATGAAATTTTTCTCCAGAAGAAAATTGCTCAATCTCTCATACCAAGCTCTGGGAGCTTGTTTTAAACCATACAGAGATTTCTTTAGTTTGAAAACATGATCTGGAAATTTTTCACTCTCAAAACCAGGAGGCTGGTGGACATAAACTTCTTCTTCTATAATACCATTTAGAAAAGCACTTTTAACATCCATCTGATACAGAGTGATGTTATTTTGTGCAGCAAATGAAATAAGAAGGCGTATAGATTCTAACCTTGCCACTGGAGCATAAGTTTCAGTATAATCAATACCTTCTTGTTGACTGTACCCTTGAGCAACAAGCCTTGCCTTATTTCTTTCAACTTCTCCTTTCTCATTAAGCTTATTTCTGAAGACCCATTTAGTTCCAATTATATTGAATCCTTTTGGTCTTTGAACTAAATCCCACACATCATTTCTGGTGAATTGATTTAACTCTTCTTGTATGGCAATAATCCAATCATTGTCTTGCAGAGCTTCATCTACAGAAGTTGGTTCAATTACTGACACCAGTTCAAATAATGATGCTTCAGATGATCTAAGAAAGGATCTTGTTCTTATAGGGTCATCCTTCTTTCCAATAATAACATTCTCTAGATGAGAAGCTTTGATTCTGGATGATGATCCTCTAACAGTTGATTCTTCAGAAATGTTTAAATTGTTCATCTGAGAAGTTAAAGGAATGACATCTGGCGTTGCTTCTGGTTCCTTCACTTGAGCTTTGTCTGCCTCTGAGCTTTCAGAGTTTGTGAAGACTACTTCTCTATCTGCAGAGTTTTCAGACTGCTTTGGCTTTTTACTGCCAAGCTTATCATCAAATCTAACATGAATAGATTCTTCCACAATCTGTGTCTCAGTGTTGTATACTTTGTAGCCTTTAGAGCATTCAGAATATCCAAGCATGAAACACTTTTGTGCTTTAGAATCAAACTTGTTCAGATTTTCTTTAGTATTTAACATATAGCAATACATCCAAAAGGATGAAAATATGAAATGTTGGGCTTTCTGTTCTTCCACAGTTCATATGGAGTCTTTTCCAGAAGAGGTCTTACAGACACTCTGTTCTGAATGTAACAGGCTGTGTTGATTGCTTCTGCCCAAAAGTGTTTTGCCAGATTAGTCTCATTGATCATGGTTCTGGCCATTTCTTGCAGAGTTCTATTTTTCCTCTCTACAACTCCATTTTGTTGTGGAGTTCTAGGACAGGAAAAATCATGAGCAATGCCATTTTCATTAAAATATTTTTCAAAATATTTATTTTCAAATTCACCACCATGATCACTTCTGACTTTTATAATTTTGAAATCTTTTTCATTCTGGACTTATTTACAGAAGTCAAAGAACACAGAATGTGACTCATCCTTGTGTTTTAAGAACTTTACCCATGTCCATCTACTATAGTCATTAACAATGACTAATCCATACTTCTTGCCTCTGATGGATGCAGTTTTCACTGGTCCAAACAGATCAATATGAAGTAATTCTAGTGGTCTAGAAGTAGAAACAACATTTTTTGATTTAAAAGATGATTTTGAAAACTTCCCCTTTTGGCATGCTTCACAAAGAGCATCTGAGGTGAACTTCAGATTAGGAAGTCCTCTGACAAGATTAAGTTTATTAATCTGAGATATACGTCTCATATTAATATGCCCCAATCTTTTGTGCCAGACCCATTGCTCTTCATTAACAGACAAGAGGCATTTAACATTCTGAACTTTAAGTTCTGAAAGATTTATTTTATAAATGTTGTTTTTCCTCTTTCCACTAAATAGGATAGAGCCATCCTTTTGACTAATAGCTTTACAACATTTTTGATTAAAAGTTATATCATAACCATTGTCACTTAATTGACTTATGGACAATAAGTTATGCTTTAACCCTTCTACAAGTAAAACATTAGTAATAGAGGGAAGTTTACCATTTCCAATAGTGCCAGATCCAATGATCTTGCCCTTCTGATTCCCTCCAAATTTCACATCACCTCCAGATCTAAGCTCTAGACTTTGGAACATAGACCTTTCTCCTGTCATGTGTCGCGAGCATCCAGAGTCCAGGTACCATGATTGGCGTCCTGACCTTGCTACTAAGAACATCTGCAACAGGAATTATTTTACTTTTAGGTACCCAGATCTTCTTGGGTCCTTTAGGGTTAGTTGTTCTGAAGGTTTGTCTAAACTTCTGTTTTTCAACATAAGATTTATTCTGACTAGCCTTAGATTTAAACACATGAATATTCTTTTCAGAACGTGTTTGTTCAATATCATTCAAGTGACCAAATTTAAAGTGGGAATATAAAGGAGTGTTCTTGATGATAATTTTATCAACAGGTTTTGGATTTAAATCCTTTCCAGAGGAAGATTCATATCCAATTCCTTATCTGTTATTTTTGCTAACTCCATTGATCATGGAAGTCATTTTGCTTCTGTCTATGCTTTTAGCAAGAAACTTCTGAAAGCTATAATCATATTTTTCCAAAATATTTTTGCATTCAGATTCAGTTTCAGAATCAGAGTTTTGTTGAGCTAATTCAGAATCATTTTTCAATTTTAAGTTCTTTTCATTTAGCTCAGCTACTTCTGATTTGAGAATATTATTCTCAGATACAAGATTGCTTTGACGCTTCTTGTATTTGAGCTTAATATTGTTATAGCTCTTCAGAACTTCTGATAACACTTTGATAAGTTCTTCTTTAGTGAGTTTAGCCATTACCTCTTCAGCGTCAGAGTCAGATTCAGAGTCAGATTCAAATCCTGAAGTTCCTTCCTCCCGATCTTCTATGTCTGCCATCAAGGCTACATTGGCACATTCCTCTTCTAACTCAGATTCAGATTCAGATGTATCTGAATCATCCCAGGTGGCCATTAGAACCTTTTTCTTCTTATCAAATTTTCTTTTAGGCTTGTCTTTCAGCACCTTTGGACATTCATTTTTGTAATGTCCTGGTTCTTTACATTCATAACAGACAACCTCCTTTTTGCCAGATCTTCTGTGTCCAGAAGATTCTTTTCTTTGGTCAGGCTTCCGGAAGTTTCTGAGCTTCTTTCCTTTATGCTTCCAGAGTTTGTTTATTCTTCTAGACATCATGGATAGTTCATCTTCATCTTCAGATGAGGATTCCTCAAAGCTTTCCTCTATTACCTGCAATGCTTTAGTAGATTTATTAGATTTTAAAGCAATTGATTTACCTTTCATTTGAGGTTCATCTTCCTCAAGTTCAATTTCATGACTTCTTAGTGAACTGATTAGTTCCTCCAAGGAGATCTTGTTCAGATCTTTAGCCATTTTCAGCGCAGTCACCATAGGTCTCCATCTGGTAGGTAAACTTCTGATGATCTTTTTCACATGATCAGCAGTAGAGTATCCTTTATCCAGAACCTTTAGTCCAGCTGTAAGTATTTGAAATCTGGAGAACATAGCTTCAACAAATTCAGAGTCTTCCATCTTGAAGGCTTCATACTTCTGGATTAGAGCCAGAGCCTTTGTTTCCTTGACTTGAGAGTTTCCCTCATGAGTCATCTTTAAGGACTCAAACATGTCAAATGCAGTTTCTCTATTTGTAATCTTTTCATACTAAGTGTGAGATATTGCATTTAACAAAATTGTTCTGGCCTTGTGGTGATTTCTAAATTCCTTCTTCTGGGCTTCTGTCATAGATTTTCTATCTATTTTCTTGCCATTCCCATCAATAGGATGAACATATCCATCTATGACCAAATCTCATAAATCAGCATCATAACCAAGGAAAAAACTTTCAATCCCGTCTTTCCAATAATCAAATTTCTCCCCATCAAACATAGGGGGTTTAGTGTTGATTATGTCCCTTTCTTCATATTTGTTGTTAATTTTAGATATTGTATTATCAGCCATAGTAACAACCAAATATATATATCAAAGTTTTTCTCACTGGATCTTTACTGTCACTGTGAAGTGGTAGCACACACAGAATCAGAGCTCTGATGCCAACTGAAGGTGAGAAAATACTTAGAAGGGGGGGTTGAATAAGTATGAAGATAAAAACTTAGAAATAAAAACTCAAGTATTTTTATCCTGGTTCGTTGAACTCAATTACTCCAGTCCACCCTTCCTAGAGTGATTTGCCTTTCTCAATCAAGGACTTAATCCATTATTTAATCAACTGATTACAATAGTAAGCACTAAGAACAACTGTTCAAAGTCTTCTCAAGAACTACTGATCCTAACTGGATCTTCTTAAGGTTTTCTTACAATCAAATGTAATAACAAATACAAGTGTTTAAATTGCTTCTAATAAAGCTTTATCACAACTGTGATTTTTCACTTAATATTAAGAACAAAGAAATTAATTCTAGAAAGAATGTGAATTGTATGAGAGCTTTGAATATTGATTTCTTTTCAGGTAAAACGTCAACTAAAGAAGATGGGTGAAGACTTGTTTTTATAGGCAGCTTGATCCAAGAGAACTTCATGTTGAGAAGAGTGTACCAAAAGGTCTGAGCCTTTTTGTCTTCACAATCAAGTGACCTTTCCTAGAAGAAGAAAGCACAGAGAAATCCTTTTTGTCTATGTTCTTGTGTCTAGCATAAATAAGGAAAGAGTCGTTTGGATTATTCCAACGGACATAATCTTTGAATTCTTCTTCATCAAATTTTAGCAAGAATCATCAGAGTCTAATTTGATCAGAGCCTTCTGATGTTGATCAGAGCTTTGCTGAATCAGAGTCTTTGCAGCAGGTGTGCTTTTAGCGTGTATAAGTTCAGAGCATATTTGAGTCAGATCCTTAGTACTGGCAGCTTTAGTACTTTTAGAATCTTATGTAGTAACTATGCTTTGAAAACTCTTCATACAGAATTCTTCTTTGGTTCAGATGCTTCTGACTTGCTTCAGATTCTTCTGGAGCTTCTGCTTCAGATCCTTCTGGAGCTTCTGCTTCAGATCCTTCTGGAGGCTACGTTCAGGATCTTCTGTTGGCAGCATTCAGAATCTTCTAATGGATGCATCTAGCGCTTCAGAGTCTAGCATATTTCTTATGTTCAGTTCTGATTTGCTTCTGGAGTGATAATTACTTTAATATCTGCAGCAAACACTCTCAAGCAAATTGTAGAGTATATAATTCTTAATTACAAAATTTCATAGTAGTTATCATCAAAACATAGAGATATTATTAAGAACCAATATGTGTTCTAACACCGTGGTTATTGTCGCGGTGAAATTTGGATACCAAACTATTGATTAGTTTGAATCTTTAATTCATTTTGCAACCGAACTTTGATTTGTCCAAAGGAAGGGATAAAGATCGAAATTCCCACAATGCAATGCAAATGCAAGCTAGATGGTTTAGGTTCGGGGGTTGGTTAAACTTAGGGAAGGTACTAGCATCCTAAGTTTCTGTAGTACTCTACAGGAACCTCTTGTTTTATGTTTGTTTACTGCTATGTGTTTATCTGCTTAAAGGATTAGAGACCCTAGGGGTTTATTTCTAAGTATACTCGATAAGGCATCGCACCTTGTGCCTACATATCCTTACGGGAGTGGAATCAGAGTATGTTGTAGTTCACCCTAAAGGGTTAGAGGAGCTCTTTGACTGTGGTCAAAGTTCCTACGGGTTTAGGGTAGTTGTTTGATTGGGTCTAGGAGAAGAGACGAGTCTTCATGTTAAGGGAGAGATAACCGCCACAAATGTAAAGGAGGTTGTAGGAAATGGTCTTTGCATCGTCTTAAGAAAAGGTCTTACATACTCGGATGGCCGCCAAGCATGCCTTTGTCGTTCTTAAGGCAAAGTCCCTACATGTTTGATTGTATTGTTGTGGGGGTGGAGATTATATCTCACTTAAGATGATTAACATCTATTCTCTAAATGTGTTTGAAAAGTTTGTATTATGTTTGTGTTTGTCTAAGTTGTAAAGATTATGGTCCTTTCTATGGGGTAGGATCTATCCTATGAAGATCGACTTGAAGGGGATCAAGGATCAAGTGGGAGCATGATGCAAATGATGTGCAACTACACACAACGTTGAATTATGTGTAGGTTTTTCCTTTGGACGGAATGCGATGCGATGCAACAAGATATGATGACTTGCAGTAGAGATAAATTTGCAGAAAGTAAATACGGAAATATAAACCATACACGAACGCATGAAAGCGCTAAGTGAGTGTGTGCATTGTGACTAAGGTAAAGCAGATAAAGATAAATGTAAATACGCATGAAAGCGCTAAGTGTAAGTGAAAGTGTTGTGAAGTGAGATTGATTTGTATGTTCACGCGGTTGATTGATTTTAACTGTTTGACTTGTTCCAGTTTGAATAAAGAGTTGATTTGATTTGGATGAAAAGTTGCTTAGTTATTATCGCAAAAGATAAAAGTTAATTTTAAATTGATAAAGAGATTATCATAATAGTTTTAATCCATTTAGAAGTTGTTATTGTTTTTTCAAATTAAACAAGCTATCTATTTCTAATATTGAAAGCTTTAATCCAAATTAATAAATATTATTAGAGTAAAGTGATTTGGTTATTATTAATAAATAAATATTAATTAAGCAAATTATGAAAATGGTTTCTTATTAATATATCATTATAAAGGGTTATCAAATTATTTTAAATAAAATAAAGTTTTAAATATGGTGATTACTTAAATGGTTAATACAAGGTTTTAGTTATTTTATTTTTAAAACTAAATTAGAGAAAAGACTAATAGTTAATTAATTTTAAAGAGCTGATTAGGTTATTAATTATTTTTTTTTTTATTTATTCATAAAAGTCTGATTATGGATTTAATAATTATATTAAAGGGTGGATTAAAGGTGTATCTAAAAAAGTTGGTTAATTTATTGATTAATAAAATGAGATATATTAGTTTAATTTTATATATAAAAAGGTTAATTAATCTGTTAAGAAAACTAAAATGGGTGATTTAAGCGTGATTAGGGTGTGCGTGTAGTGGTGTGAGTGGATGGTGTATGGTGTGTGTGTGATTTGGCAATGTTAATTACAAATACAGAGAAGGAAAAAAAAAGAACAGTAATCAAACGAACCCTAACCCCCAAATTAAACCCCACCCCTCTCCGATCGCGCACCCTCCGCTCCTCAATTCTCTCATTCTATTCCGTTATTCCTTCGTTTCTTCGATCATTGTTACCTCCCCTCGATTCGCTTCCATCTCCTCTCTTCACATGCACATCCTTCGTCCATGGAGCTAACAAGGTTCTCTCCCTAAGTTTGTTTTGTGGTCGAACCGTGATCCTCGCAGTGATTCAAACAGATAGCAAATCAAAGTACAAGAAAAAAACAGCAAGATAAATCAAACAAGAGAGTAAGGGATTTCACCGAATTGCTAATAGTAGATGGTGGCGGCGTTCCGGTGTGGGGCAACTTGCGGATGGCAACGATGACGGAAAAGATGAGTTATCTTATTTTGGTTTTTTCTTTGAATGAATTTGGGTGGGATTCGACTGTGAACTCTGTTGATTTTCTGTTAGGGTTACATATTTCTTTCGTTTGTTTGTGTGTTTATTTCTTTGATTGAAAGCATATTTTGCATGTAAGAACTTTCTGTTTTGAATAAGTAATGCAATAACTGTTTGTCTTGAAGAAATAAACACACAAACAAACGAAAGAAAATGTAAAGTTCTTCTGAGAGTCCTTTCCAGGATCTTTATTGTGCTTTCATGTAGACGGGAAAGATATGCAGAAATGTCTGGTGCGCAGCTTTCAGACACGGCGTTGACGATCTTGAATCATGCCTGGGGAGGATGAACCTTGTCGAGATAGGGGGCTATCTCGCACGTAGGGGACGGAACCCTTAAAGAACAAGACTCTATCTTTGACCAAATTTTGGACGTCTGCTTTCATGCCGTAACAGCTCTCGATGTCGTGCCCCGGAGCACCTTGATGATACAGGCAAAATTTGTTGGCATTGTACCAGTATGGAAACTTCTTAGGTACCTTGGGTGGGGCTTTAGTCTGGATATGCCCTCTTTGAATTAGAGCTGGAAACAAATCAGCGTATTTCACCGGGATAGGATCAAACTGATGAATTGCTTCCCTTTGTGTATCTGGAGTCATCCTTTGATACCTTTTCCGAAATTGTCGGTGTTGTGGTTGATCTGGAGAGGCCAACCTCTGCCTAGGATATGGTTGTTGTTCACGCTGAGCGGGCATCGCATACTGGTGCTGAGGATGGGGTACCGAATCTATGAATTCTCTGGAAGGTCCACAGTCACCTCTACTGTTTGGGGCTATACCCAAGTTATGATGGTAATGCTTCACGAAAGCAAAAGTTAAGTCTTCCCAAGACTGAATGTGATTCACTTGTAGCTTCATATACCATGTTAACGGTGCTCTACCCAAACTTTCTCGGAAGCAGTGAATCAATAGTTGGTCGTTCCCAAGATAGGCGGTCATCTTCTGACAAAACATCATCAAATGATACCTTGGACAAATTGTACCTTTGTACACTTCAAAGGCGGGCATCTGGAATCCTGGGGGGATAACTAAGTTTGGAACTAGGTGCGGGTCATGAAAATCAGGCGCACGGTCCCTCTTCATCATTTTCCAACGTTCCTCGAAGTCACGGAATTCATTCTTGAATGCTGTAAGCTCTGGATCGTCCATTTCCTTTTCTTGCACAGGCTGAAGTTGCATAGGAACAAAGTTGTCGGAGGGACGGCGAAGTGTCGGATTAGACCTTACTCTGAAGTTAGTCATGCGATCCATGTCCTTGTTCTCCTCACTATCCTTTAATAATACTTCCAGCTTGGTCAGATGGTCGAGACGGCGACTGACAGCAAAAGATGGAATACCGAAATGAGCCACAACAAAGGGAAGACACATGCACAAATGTAAAATGCCATGCAGAATGTTAATGCATAATGCAGATGCAGGAGGAGACTTCAAGAAACTCAAAGCGTTTTTCAGTGTTATAATGTAGGATAATTGAAAAACTTTTTATTTTTTTGAGAAACAACGAAAACAAAGTACTCTTTCAAGAGTTTATTACAACGAAAGCAAAAGAAAACTTAGAACTCTATCCCATAGTCTTCTCCTTTGTACGGAGCTCCTCGGTCAACTGGTCAATGCGCTCCTGCAGCGCTGCTTTCTCGATGATGAGTCGTTCCACACACTCCTTCCAAGCCATGGTAGTTGAGGGGAGATCATCATTGGTGACAGCACTTGAAGAGGCATGAGGAGAAAATAAATCTCCTTGCGCCTTCCTCTTTCTGGCAACTTCTAATTCTGGTATCTTCTGAAGTCTTTCCTTCTCGACTTTGAGGGTGAGGAACTTGTTCTTCCAGGCAGTCCTCAATTTTCGGGCTTCATCTAAAGCAATTCTTACTTGTTCTATTTCCTCTTCCTCGAACCAGTTGGGGTCATGAGGAGACAATACCATCGGTTCATGAAAAGGAAAAGGCATTTTGAGATCGAGAGCCCTTTCTCGCACCCAATGTAGATACTCTTCAGAGACAGTACAATCGGGGTATCCTGAAGCAACTGTTCCTTCCATGTCAATGTATTTCCATGCATAAATGATGACAGTCTTTAGATCTAGATCCTCTTCTCCCTTGAAATAGATCTCTTCCAACGAGGCCAGGTCAGGTATTTGGATCATAGGGTGTCCAAACTGTCTACGGGCCAAGGCGGGATTGTAACTGATACACCCTTCTCTTCCAATAAGCGGTACGTTGGGGAATCCTCCAATGCTGGGAATCATAGGCACGCCTCCATAGGCGGGATCATACCAGACAATGTCCGAGTGGGTAAGGGCCATAAGTATCTCGGACCATCGAGGTGTTGCTACTTTGTCCCAAAGGGACGGATACAAAGTCAAACGAGCGATGAACCATGAGTACAGCAAGGCAGTACAGCATACAATGTGTCCTCCTCCTTCGGCGTTCTTCGAGTGAATCGAAAAGTACGTATCTGCAAGCAAGGTGGGTACTGGATTCTTGAGTATGAACAGCTTGATTGCATCCATATCAACAAAACCGTCAATTTTAGGGAACCAGAAAGTCCCATAGACCAACAAAGCGAAATTGGCTTCTAAGATGAGAGCCTCATTTCTTTCAGCATGATAACGGACTTTTTCGATCAAAAAGTCAGCAGGGAACCCAAGGACTCCTTCCTTGGTGATCAGGTGTGTCTGGACATCTTCTAGGCTAAGATGGGTAGCGTTTTCAATTTCCTGGTGACTAGGCGTGTCCTCCCTTCCTGTGAATAGCGGTCGAACAGTCACAGGTATCCTCAAGAGTTCTGAGTACTCTTCCAAGGTCGGCATCAATTGGTAGTCTGGAAAAGTGAAACAGTGATACATCGGGTCATAGAATTGAACCAATGTTTCCAACAATCCTTCTTTCGTCCTTAGCTCAAGGAAACAGAAAACTCCTCCATATTCTGCTGCGAAGGCAAAGCGATCCTCGACGAGTTCGGCTAGTTCTCTCAAGCTTTCAAGGTTGGGATTCTGGAAAGTGTACTTCAGGGTTTCTCTTCTGAAATCCATGATTACAACACCTACAGAACGAATTTGAGTTTCTTGAAGTGAACAATGGAAAAAGAATGCAATGTAAGATGATTAGGACTTCATGGGATCCCTCTATTTATAGGCATTGCGGTAAAAGAAAACGTTTTATTAAATTTGAAACGGGCTACATAAATATTCTTTTAAAGAGTCCCAAATAAAAGCTAAATAAAAGCTAGTAAAGACACTAAAGAAGCTTTGAATGCTGCTGCTTGAGCTGCTCTTCTAGTTGCGCTTTCTCACGGATAAGGTTGTCCACAATTATTTTCCAGATAGTGCATTGTGGGTCGGAGAAAAATAAATCCTCCATGACTTTCCTCTTCTTGCAGGGGAGTAGCTCTTCATCCTTTAATTGTAGCTGCTTCTGAAGTTCATCCTTCTCCTTCTGAAGTTCATCCTTCTGCTCTTGAAGTTCAGCCTTCTGCTCTTGAAGTTCAGCCTTCTGCTCTTGAAGTTCAACATTCTGCTCTTGAAGTTCAACATTCTGCTCTTGATACTTATCGTTTTCCGCCACTGCTACCTGGTACTTGTTCCTCCAAGATTCCAGCTCATGTTGAGACTTCCTTAAGGACACCTCTAACTCCTCGGCTTTGGACATAAAGACATAAGTGGGCTCTCTCCTGGGAGCTATGGGATCTTGACGGGAATAAGGCATCTTTAGATTGGTTGCCCTTTGTCTGACCCACTGGAGGTATGGTTCTAAAGATACGCAGTTAGGCTTCCCTAGACTTCTCTTCCCTTTCTTGTATACCCTACGCCACGCGTCCAGAACTCTTCCCAGAAGCTCTATATCATCTTTGAAGAACATACCCTCTACTTGAATACTCTTGGGAGGTTCCTTCAACGGGTATCCCAACTGTCGACGGGCTAAGATAGGATTGTAGCTGATTCCTCCATCAAAGCTGAGCAATGGTACATTAGCAAAGTCACCGCAGCTATCAATGATTAATACTCCATCATACACTCGGTTGTACCAATCAATGTCAGAATGGGTCAAAGCCGTAACCCTTGGAGACCAATGCTCTTTGCCAATGTTTGTAAAAGAGCTAGACTTCGGCAAGTGCGAAATAAACCACTTGTAAAGTAAAGGTACACAGCAAGTAATCATCCCTCCACCACGAAGGTTTCGGAGATGTACTGAGTGATATGCATTTCCCAACAGAGTTGGCACTGGGTTGTTCTTCATAAAGATCTTGAATGCCTTGAGATCGATGAACCCTTCGAAACTTGGGAATAAGAACAGCCCATAAACAAGCAAAGCAAAAATTGCCTCAAACGGAGCCTTATTAGAATAACCAGCATAGAAGGAAGCCTTCTCGATTAGGAAACCTGTCTTTAAACCAAGAATTCCATCCTTAGTAACTAGGTTAGCTTTGACGTCAGATACCTTCAAACGGAGAGCTTTAGCAATATCTTTCTCATCAGGGTCCTTTTCCAAGAAGGGAAAAGGAGATTCCTCAAGGACAGATAGACCGACCAAAAAGGAATACTCTTCCAATGTAGGTAACAGCTGAAAGTCTGGAAAGGTGAAACAATGGTAGAGAGGATCGTAGAACTGTAGCAAGGTAGCAAGAAGTCCTTCATTCACTGAGCAACCTAATAGAGATATCAGCTTCCCATACTTGGTCTTGAATCCTTCTTGATCCTCGATGAAACCCCACAACTTCTTTAGGTCATCCAATTTGGGACTCTTAAAAGTATATTTCACAGTATGTCTTTTATCTGAAGTCATAGTGACCTACAATGTCCATAAACGAAAGTAAATCCCATGAAGTCCAATGTAGAATGATGCTATATGAATGCAGCAAACACAAGTATTCACATAAGGACAATAAAGATAAACAAACAAGGGGGTGCCCTAGGTTTGCAACGAGCATGGAGCAAAGGTGTACCCTTCCCAAATGTTTAAGGACTAAATGTTGTTTGTACCTGTAGAACAAGGTTCTAATGGGACTCAGAATCATCAGCCCATCTATCGGATATTATCAATCTTCCCAATTACTCGAGGATTAATAATATTCTCAAGAGAACTTCTTTTGAGTGTAGCTTCGCGTAGCACTATTTCGGAAGTACTTCCTCATAGTCTCGCACTACGTCCTAATAAAGGCCAAAGTTGGGTTAAGGTAACTACGGTCCTCAATATCATAAGCTCCAAAGTCGAAAATAGTGAGTGTCTTCACGATTAATCGTTCAACAGTACTATTTCGAAAGGGCCTCAACTGAGCGGGATTCTCGATTCAACTTAGTAGGGATTCCACTCCCTATAAGCCTCCTCGAATATATCCCATCCTATCTTAATTCCTCTCAAGTTCGGGTGCAGAACTTTATCTCACCACTCAAGGACAACAATCCCAAAAGAAATACAAGAGAAAGCATGTAAACAATTAATCAAGTAGGCAGATATATAAAGCAGTAAACAAATAAAATAAGATAGGGAAACCCACTAGAGAGTCCCCAGTGAAGTCGCCATTTCTGTCGCGGTGAAATTTGGATACCAAACTATTGATTAGTTTGAATCTTTAATTCATTTTGCAACCGAACTTTGATTTGTCCAAAGGAAGGGATAAAGATCGAAATTCCCACAATGCAATGCAAATGCAAGCTAGATGGTTTAGGTTCGGGGGTTGGTTAAACTTAGGGAAGGTACTAGCATCCTAAGTTTCTGTAGTACTCTACAGGAACCTCTTGTTTTATGTTTGTTTACTGCTATGTGTTTATCTGCTTAAAGGATTAGAGACCCTAGGGGTTTATTTCTAAGTATACTCGATAAGGCATCGCACCTTGTGCCTACATATCCTTACGGGAGTGGAATCAGAGTATGTTGTAGTTCACCCTAAAGGGTTAGAGGAGCTCTTTGACTGTGGTCAAAGTTCCTACGGGTTTAGGGTAGTTGTTTGATTGGGTCTAGGAGAAGAGACGAGTCTTCATGTTAAGGGAGAGATAACCGCCACAAATGTAAAGGAGGTTGTAGGAAATGGTCTTTGCATCGTCTTAAGAAAAGGTCTTACATACTCGGATGGCCGCCAAGCATGCCTTTGTCGTTCTTAAGGCAAAGTCCCTACATGTTTGATTGTATTGTTGTGGGGGTGGAGATTATATCTCACTTAAGATGATTAACATCTATTCTCTAAATGTGTTTGAAAAGTTTGTATTATGTTTGTGTTTGTCTAAGTTGTAAAGATTATGGTCCTTTCTATGGGGTAGGATCTATCCTATGAAGATCGACTTGAAGGGGATCAAGGATCAAGTGGGAGCATGATGCAAATGATGTGCAACTACACACAACGTTGAATTATGTGTAGGTTTTTCCTTTGGACGGAATGCGATGCGATGCAACAAGATATGATGACTTGCAGTAGAGATAAATTTGCAGAAAGTAAATACGGAAATATAAACCATACACGAACGCATGAAAGCGCTAAGTGAGTGTGTGCATTGTGACTAAGGTAAAGCAGATAAAGATAAATGTAAATACGCATGAAAGCGCTAAGTGTAAGTGAAAGTGTTGTGAAGTGAGATTGATTTGTATGTTCACGCGGTTGATTGATTTTAACTGTTTGACTTGTTCCAGTTTGAATAAAGAGTTGATTTGATTTGGATGAAAAGTTGCTTAGTTATTATCGCAAAAGATAAAAGTTAATTTTAAATTGATAAAGAGATTATCATAATAGTTTTAATCCATTTAGAAGTTGTTATTGTTTTTTCAAATTAAACAAGCTATCTATTTCTAATATTGAAAGCTTTAATCCAAATTAATAAATATTATTAGAGTAAAGTGATTTGGTTATTATTAATAAATAAATATTAATTAAGCAAATTATGAAAATGGTTTCTTATTAATATATCATTATAAAGGGTTATCAAATTATTTTAAATAAAATAAAGTTTTAAATATGGTGATTACTTAAATGGTTAATACAAGGTTTTAGTTATTTTATTTTTAAAACTAAATTAGAGAAAAGACTAATAGTTAATTAATTTTAAAGAGCTGATTAGGTTATTAATTATTTTTTTTTTTATTTATTCATAAAAGTCTGATTATGGATTTAATAATTATATTAAAGGGTGGATTAAAGGTGTATCTAAAAAAGTTGGTTAATTTATTGATTAATAAAATGAGATATATTAGTTTAATTTTATATATAAAAAGGTTAATTAATCTGTTAAGAAAACTAAAATGGGTGATTTAAGCGTGATTAGGGTGTGCGTGTAGTGGTGTGAGTGGATGGTGTATGGTGTGTGTGTGATTTGGCAATGTTAATTACAAATACAGAGAAGGAAAAAAAAAGAACAGTAATCAAACGAACCCTAACCCCCAAATTAAACCCCACCCCTCTCCGATCGCGCACCCTCCGCTCCTCAATTCGCTCATTCTATTCCGTTATTCCTTCTTTTCTTCGATCATTGTTACCTCCCCTCGATTCGCTTCCATCTCCTCTCTTCACATGCACATCCTTCGTCCATGGAGCTAACAAGGTTCTCTCCCTAAGTTTGTTTTGTGGTCGAACCGTGATCCTCGCAGTGATTCAAACAGATAGCAAATCAAAGTACAAGAAAAAAACAGCAAGATAAATCAAACAAGAGAGTAAGGGATTTCACCGAATTGCTAATAGTAGATGGTGGCGGCGTTCCGGTGTGGGGCAACTTGCGGATGGCAACGATGACGGAAAAGATGAGTTATCTTATTTTGGTTTTTTCTTTGAATGAATTTGGGTGGGATTCGACTGTGAACTCTGTTGATTTTCTGTTAGGGTTTTTTTTTGTGAGGATTGTTTGTGAATTTTGAGGATGGCTGGGAGCTTTTAGGTTGCTATCAATCCTCTCCCCCTTGAGATTTCTGATGTAGTCTTCTTATATAGGATTGCAGGGTGCAAAGTGAATTGAAGAGGAGTAACAGAGTTTCCATATCCGGCAGAGTATGTTGGGCCATTTTTGGAAGGCAAAGGTAATGCTTGTTGATTATGTCGTGGAGATTTCCAATTTCGTCTGATTGCAAATGAATTGAAATCCCAAATTCTGATTTCGTGTATCAATTGTTTAAAAACTTATCTGTCTAGGTTCAAAGTTTTTGGGTTTAAGTTGGATATTCCTTTTCTTTACCGGTATATTCCACAATGAGTTACTAACTCAGGACTTGTGATTGTTTGGCAGGTGTGGATAGCAGCTCGATTTTGGGCCAAAGGGGATTAGCAGCCCAGAGCATCAACTGGACTTTTTGTAATCAGACGAAATTGCACTTTTGATATTCTCTGGTGTAGACTTGCGTGAAGCCGCTCGAAGTTCTCTTGCGAACAAAGGAGACACGAGGTTATTGCCTTTTTTACTTTGTTCCCCATTCTTGTTTGACGTGTATTTAATACTGTTGTTCTTTTCATGTGCTTGGAGATGGTGCCTGGGGGAATTGGAGTAAGGTATTGCACAAGTTATTGTTCTCGCCGTTGGTGTTTTTATCTGTGTTGCATAATGGGATTTGACACCGTTGACGTTGCCGGCGAGACTGTTGGACTTATTTGGAAAGAATTGGATGAGCCTTTGAAGCAACAAATGCAGGTAATGCGCTTGCACCTGCTTCTATTTTCCATTCAAACAAACTCAAAAGGTGCTGATGGTTTGTTTTTCTGTTCTCTGTATTTGCAGCAGGTTGTGTGATATCCAATCGATCCTCTAGGCTCAAGTATGTTATGGATCGTGAGAATGGAGCCCATGGACGTCCTGCCATAACTCCACGAATCGGGAAACAATGTTGAAGACTAAGGTCATAATGGGTATAGGTCCAACGTAAAGGAATCTATCTAACTCTGCACTCTTTCTTACCCGTCTTCAACAAAATGGTCACGTAAGGGTAATGTTTCTGCGACTGCCAATGATAAGTTTGCATAATGTTGAATATGTTGCCATGATATTTGATTTTTCTTGATTTCAGTTCACTTATGATTTAATTTGATGGTGTTTATGCAGAGGTCCAATTCTGCCTAGTTTGGGTTGTTGCGTCGAAGGTCCGAAGCAGCTCTCGTACTGGTGCGTTAATCATGTCGTCACGGAGGAGCTCAGGTCATGTACTTGCAGCTTGTCTGATAGATTCTTGTTGATGCAGTTTCCGAACATGTTACTTTGTTGCAGCTTGAGGTTACTAATTTAACTATATCTCACGCTTTCTAAGTATTTCCTTATATGCTATTCAATCCTTAACCGCATCAGGGTCTACTTCTGCAAGTATTTGTTCAGTTCGATTCCTTCTCTTGTGATGCTAATGCTACCATTCTGTTGACTGACTTGGTGTTTGCAGATGGTGTCGATACTATATGAAAGGTGTGCTGATATTTAAGCTTCGAGAACCTCCTGCGTCACGAAACTGATTCCTGTTGCTGTACACCGATGATGCAATCAGGTGGCCTTACTTCGTTCTATGTTCATGTTGTCGGAACTGCTGGTGGAAAATACTTGTTTGCTGTGTTTTGTGTAGAGAAGATCTGCAGAATGTTATTAGATGTGCTTCCGGTGGTTCGTCAAATCATGCAGCGAATATTTCCTTAATGTCTCAGTTTCTCCTTTTACTCACTAGCAATGGCTTCGAAACTGCGGGACTGTCAAGTGTCCTGTGGCGTTGCTCGTCTCAAGGTTCAATTTGAATCCTTTATCCATTTGATTAATTTTGTCTCTCTTCAAACTCATGAGGGCTGTTAGATTTTCAGGTCGTCGCAGGGGAGTATGCTCTTGTTGTTCTTCCGAACCCATATTGGTGACGCTGAATATCCTGAAGCAGCCTGAGGTATACGAGTTATATTTCTGTCATAATTTCCTTTCGAAGTTCCGTAGGGAGTCAGCTTATTGTGTATGTCATGGAGCAAATGGAAATGACCTGTCCTTTGTGTGAATGTGGTTGTGCAGCAGTGAACTCCTTGCGCGCCTCCTGCGACCTTAAACTTCCGTTTATGCAGGTATCTTCTTTTAAACTTAACCTGGTTTACTTCGAATTGAATCTTCAAATGCCCTGGCTACCTCCTGCCACAGTGGGAACTCAAATTGAGATTATTAAACCTTACTGATACTCTTATTTCTTTGCAGTAATACTTTGATGACGGTATCGCAATCTCCATTTTGGCAATAAGGAACAATTTCGTGCTTGCTGACATTGTCGTGCCTTTGTTGTCCATAGCCGCTTACTCACGAACAGTTTTGACATTCAGTTGTTTTGAAACGCGGTAAAGGTTAATAACATAAGGTAGCTGCTTTGTTGTATGCTGGTTTGTCGTTGTATTCAATATCTTTACAAACATATCTCCACACCCTCTTCTTGCGCAGGATTCCTGGTTTGTTCAAGCTGTGGTGGCATCGCGCTGCGAAAATCTATGGCAACCGTACATATCGAACGAGATTTATTCATGCTGTCTGGTACTGGTAATGACGTGAACTTCGTACATGGTCTTTCCTCTTTTCTTTTAAATCCCTCGCTTGAGCTGCTGCTTAAGCGTCATTGAAGAGAATTACCCCCTAGTTCAATTGACAGATGAAATCATATTGGTGACATTGCTTTCTTTATACTCCGGTGCAGCTGCTGCTATAAGGACTGAGGCTGATTGACGCACCGTCATTCCTCATACGACGACTTTGGTTGTGTGCTGCAGGTGGTGGGAGTTTGGAGTTTATTGCTCGGCTAGATTCCAACAAGTCGTAGATACCGAAGAGGCAAACTACAGTGCTGCTGTTGGCTGTTGCTTCTGCTGATACATTTGCAGCTGGTGCGGGAATACTGACAGTCGATGTTATGATGTTTCTGATGTTCTGTTGTATTCTATAGTAATGAATGGAACTTTGCATTGTAATTTGGAAAAATCTTACAACCGTGTACTAATTTGCATTTGGGCCGGGTTTATATGTTTGCCACATTTGAAGTCCTGGACATTGTATTTTGAAGCTTCTTTATGAAATAATAGATTGAACAGGTCGTGTTGGATCTAATATATTGTTGTAAGACTTATAGAATAGGAGCAAAGTGAAACCTCTTAATCATAGACCCTCGCGAGGCATTTGCTTTAAGAAGTATTTAACAAGCTTCCGTCTTGCAATACTTTGAATAAACTTTTGGGGCTTCTTCTAAGTAATTATGCCAACCGTAATATCATATTTGTAACATTCAACCTCGATGCTGGCTTTCTAAATATTCAACATGGCTTTCCTCCCTTTGGATCTTGGACCTCTAAACTCCTATTTTGCAACTTACTAGAATTTTACCGCAACCTGGTGAGCTGTGCTCTCACCCCCTCGATTCCATAATGAAATTAATAATCGTGATCCTTATTTTGAGCCTTAACGCCTAACCTCAAATTAACTCCTTAAATTACCATCGTTCGGGGCATCGGTAAAGGGGAACGACTTGTTGGTCCATTAGGGATTACTGCATCTGTACCGGTTGGTTAGTCGCAAAGAAACATAAATATTAAAATAAAGTTAAATAATAGTAGAAAGAATGCGCAAAAAGAGGTGGTATCCCGTGGTCAAAAATTAGGGTGCAACAGTTATATGATATCAAGTGCTTCCTCAAGAGCCAAGAATATCCACCTGGGTATCTAACAAGACAAGAAGGCTCTGAGGAGACTTGCTGGCAATTTCCTTCTGAATGAAGATGATGTGTTGTATACGAGGAACTTTGACATGGTCTTGCTTCGTTGTGTTTATGAACATGAAGTTGGCCTGTTAATGGAAGAAGTTCACGAGGGTTCTTTCGATACTCATGCTAGTGGGCATGTTATGGCCATAAAATTGTTGAAAGCATGGTATTACTGGATGACTATGGAATCCGATTGCTTCAAGTACACCAGAAAATGTCACAAATTCCATATTTATGCTAACAAAACGCATGTGCCACCGAATTCTCTGAATGTGTTAACATCGTCTTGGCCCTTTGCTATGTGTGGAATTGATATGATTGAAAAGATTGAATAGACCGCTTCTAATGGGCATCACTTTATTCTGGTTGCCATTGATTATTTCACCAAATGGGTGGAAACGGCCTCGTTTGCCAACGTTACCAGACAAGTGGTCACCCGGTTTATAAAGAAGGACATCATCTACTGTTATGGTATCCCAGAGAGAATTATTACTGACAACGGTTCAAATTTGAATAACAATATGATGAAGGAGCTATGCCAAAGTTTTAAAATTGAACATCACAACTCTTCTCCATATCGTCTGAAGATGAATGGTGTTGTTGAGGTAGCGAATAAGAATATCAAGAAGATTGTGCAGAAGATGGTTGTAACATATAAAGATTTGCATGAGATGTTATCCTTTTCTTTACATGGTTATCGTACTTAGATACGTACATTAACATGGGCAACTCCTTTCTCACTAGTGTATGGTATGGAAGTTGTCGTACCATTAGAAGTTGAGATTCCTTATTTGAGAATTCTGGCGGATGTGAAGCTTGATGAAGCTGAATGGGTACGAGCCAGGTTGGATCAACTGAACCTCATCGACAGAAAAATATTGGCAGCCATTGCGCATGGTCAATTATACCAAAGCAGGATGAAGAAGGCCTTTGATCAAAAAGTGCATCCTCGGTGTTTCCATACAAGTGACTTGGTTTTGAAAAGGATCTTTCCTCCTCGGACATATCACATGGGCAAATGGACTCCGAATTACTAAGGACCATACATTGTGAGAAAGGTTTTCTCTGGCGGAGCCTTACTACTATCAACTATGGATGGTGAAGATTTTACGTCCCCTGTGAACGCAGACGCAATCAAAAAATGCTTTGCATAAAAGAGACCCGCTGGACCACAAAAAGAAAAGGTCCAGGCAAAAAAGGGGAATCCCGGCGAACCACAAAAAGAAAAGGTTCGGGCAAAAATTAGGGATAAAAGAAAAGAAAAGAATTGAATAAACCCGCAAAGTTAAAAACTTGCAAAGACAACTTTGGCAAAAATGGGTATCCCGGCGGATTGAAAACCCGAAAGGGCAATCCAGAAAAAAGTTATAGATTGGAAAGCGAGAGGCTATGATTTGTGTTCGATTTGTAAGTTTATCTTGACACACGAAAATTTTGAAGGTTAGGAATAAGTCTAATCAATCTCTTTAGAAGGCAAAGGTATTCAAGAGCGCCAAAGATATACGAGTCATACCTGAATCAGAACCTGATGGGAATCTGTTTCCACATTGCCAATTTGTGTATTCTCTTTTACTTTTGTGCAATTACCTCTTTCCAAGAATTGTCTCCTAATGTAAATGCCTATTTACATGCCAATTCAATCAATAAAATTTCATTTCATTCAAAAATATGTCCATTGTTGTTTTTACTTTTACTGTTTTGTTTGCAAAAATGTCTGATATTTTGATAAACATTGCATGTAAAAACATTGAAGCTTTACAAAACATGTTAAAAACAATGAGAATTGCTCAAATTGTGAGTGTCTTGGGTGGTAACCGAGGTTTCCATGTCGCATATAGAACATTTTTTTGTTGTTATGTATTTGCAGAACGACGTGATCTCTTCCCCAGTAGAGTTTTCTCTCTTCGATAAAGATCATTGAAGTTTCATCATCCTCAACAAAGTATGGTGAATTTTATGATTATTCTCCCCAACGAGAGTACAGAAGATTGTTGCCCCAGCTAAAGCTGTATTTGGTTTGTTGCTCTCTAGCAAGAGTTTGCTACCCTAGACAAGGGTAGAGATATGGAATAATTCACCAACAGAAGGATAAGTTCAATGTCGTTTCCTGGCAGGTTTGGTAAAATTGAATTTTCTCCCCAAGCAGAGTTTGTTATTTATTTCCTCAGTAGGTAAATCAGTAGAGGTTGGTACACCTAGCAAGTTTGAAGCTCAATTGTCATTGACACTTCTCTTCATCAAATTCCGAGGGATGTTTCCCCAGCAGATGTCTACTATTCTTACATTTTGGTAGATTTAAAGTCCTTTACAACCAGGAAGGCAATTCAGTTTGTCTTCTCCAGCAGATTTGGTTTCACTTATCCAACACTTCTCCCATTGGAGTGGCCTTTTGCATATAATAATTTTTACATTGCATCCTCAAACGCGTAGCATTTCCATTTCGTATGGAGAATTATGCCATAGAAAAATTCAAACATGTGCATTTGAAGCATAAGCCAGGTTTGATATCCTTTTTCCCTTTGCTTAACCTTTCCCCAGCAGAAGGTGGCATAACTCAGGAGATACTATTTAACATCTTTCCCCAAATATTGGATTTGTTCATCCTACTTGTGTTTCCTTTCAGAGGAATTATTTAGAACTACCCCTATAGAGCCGTCAGTTTAATACTTTTTCAGTGGAGTCATATTCTCTTTAGGCCGTAAGTCTGTTGACTTTACTTCTTGTTATCCCAGCTTTTGGTAAGTACCCTGTTGTTGAATCCCAAATCTTGCTTGGTATCCTTTGGTTGTTATCCCAACTCTTGGTTGATATCTTTTGGTTGAATACTAATTCTTGGTTGGTATCCTTTATTGTTATCCTAACTTTTGGTTGGTATCTTTTGGTTGAATCCCAACTCTTGGTTGATATCCTTTGGTTGTCATCCCAACTCTTGGTTGGTATCCTTGGTTGAATCCTAACTCTTGGTTGGTATCTTTTGGTTGAATCTCAACTCTTGGTTGGTATCCTTTATTGTTATCCCAACTCTTGGTTGATATCCTTTGTTGCATCCCAACTCTTGGTTAGTATCCTTTGGTTGCATCCCAACTCTTGGTTAGTATCCTTTGGTTGCATCCCAACTCTTGGTTAGTATCCTTTGTTGTTATCCCAACTCTTGGTTGGTATCCCTTTTTTCATCCCAAGTCTTGGTTGGTATCTTTTGGTTGAATCCCATCTCTCGGTTGGTATCCTTGGTTGAATCCCAACTCTTGGTTAGTATCTTTTGGTTGAATCCTAACTCTTGGTTGGTATCCCTTGTTACATCCCAACTCTTGTTGATATCCTTTGGTTGAATCCCAACTTTTGGTTGGTATCCTTTGGTTGTTATCCTAACTTTTGGTTGGTACCCTTTGTTGCATTCCAACTCTTGGTTGGTATCCTTTGTTGTTATCCAAACTTTTGGTGGATATTCGGTTTGTTATCCCAACATTTGGTTGGTACCCTTGATGTGAGTCCACTTTCAGTAGATGCTCTGTTTGTTATCCCAAATTTTGGTGGGTATCTCCAGTGAAGTCGCTATCTTTTGGTTGTTATCTTGTTTTAAATTCCAACTTTTGGTTGGTACCCTCGTGCCTGTTAAATTCCAACTTTTGGTTGATACCCTTGGTTGTGAGCCCGCCTTCGGCCGATATTTCTTCGTTTTAAGTCCACCTTCGGTTGGTACCTTATCCATCACTGTTCTCCCCCAGCAGTTTGCAAAATTTCGGGTTCTTTTTGTATTCAATCCCCTTCTACCTTGAATGTCTGAAATTTGTTGTTATCATCCCTTTAAGTCCAAGTTGATTGAATAGGGGCAGTTGTAGCAAACCAAAAATTTTCCCTCTCTGTTCAACCATAACCTCTCGACAGGTACATCAACGGCAGGTTGGTATCTCTAGCAAAGTCCAATGATCATTGGCATCTTTCAGGATAAGTTTTTGGGACGAGCTCCCGACAGATGATATTCTCATTTTCCTCAGGGAAGATGTGTATGCAGAGCTTGTTTATTCCCCAATAAAGTGGAGTTCTCTATAGATGTTCATTACATTCCCTGGGGAGGGGAATCATTAACAGAGGTTACTTTCATCTCTTCGTCAGGATGGAATCTTTGTTAGAAGCCTCTGATATCGCCAGCAGGACGAATTTGTTACTTTTATGTCCCCAGCAGGGTGGAATATTATTCTTGTATTCCAAGCAGAGTGGAATCTTTAGCAGGAGATTGTTATCTTCAGCATGTTGGACTTCTTAATGCTGTTCTTGATTCCCTACTGAATGGAGTTTTGGTGTTTTCCCTAGCAAGGTGAAGTTTTTCAAGAAGGCCATGCAAGGTGTATTCCCCAGCAGGGTGAAGTTTTTCAAGAAGGCCATCCAGGGCATATTCCCCAGCAGAGTGATGTTTTTAGAAGGCCATCCAGGGCATTTTTCTCAACGGGGTTAGTTTGCTGGTCTTCTCAGCACTCCTCCGGGTTGTGTTCCTTTGCATTGGCATTTTGCATAGCATCCTTGCAGATGCATAGCATTTCCATTTCTTATGGAGCATTACGGCATTTTCAAACATATGCATCTGAAGCATAAGTCAAGTTTGATACCTTTGGTGCCGGTTGTCTCTTCGGCAGATGATGGTTTTATTCAGGAGATTTTCACGTTATCCTCATCACTCAATTTTCGTTTGAATCAAGTTCTGAATTTGGAAGCTAGATTGGAAGTGCATTTTTCAGTCAATTTTGCTTAATCTTACTTGTTCTTCATTTCTACCATAAGGAAGCTCTTGGATCTTCAAGAATCTCTGGGTTTCTAGCTTGGATCTATTAGTTTCAAGTGAATCAACACTTAGCAAAGCAAATCTCAGCTTTGAAGGTTGGTAATTCAAGATCTAATTCAGTTTTGACCTTATTTGCATAATCACAATGTAGATCCATGGCTTTTGATGCATTTTGATCCATTTGGATGATTTGGATCTTTGTGATTTATGATTTTTAATGTTTGATTGTGTTTATATGATGCTTGATTACTGATTCTTGATGATAAATTCATTTTTAATTGATAACAAGTTCATGTGATTGATTGGATAAGTTGTTTGGTGCTGAAAATTGGTTTTGGAGGCTATTATTCTGTTTTTGGTTCAGTGGTAACCGGATACCATATATGGGTAACCGATTACCCTTCATACTTTTCACGTTTTCAGACATTTTTTACAATAGGTAACCGGTTACCTGATTACAGTAACTGATTACCACGAAACATAATGCCTTGTTTTTGTATTTTTTTTCTTGCTTGTTTGGGCTCCTTTTCACATAAAAACTTCATGATTTGATATGATGCATTTATGTGGATTATTTTTGACATATTTCATTGTTCTTGAATGTTTGACTGATTCTTCGACACGTAACGTCCGATTTTCGTTTGAGTTCATAATATGTTATTGTTGCTTGATTGATGAATGATCACATGCTTTGCTTGCTTATATCATGTTAATTGTTTTTTATGCACGTTTGCATTTGTTCCCGACTCCACTTTGTTGCACGTTTGATCGGTCAACCATTCAATTTGAATTGGAAAAACATGATGATCTTATCGATTCTTAATGATACAATGTTGTTGATCAATTATGTTTGATTGTGGAAACATGTTCATACTTTCATGGTATTTATTCATGATTGGTGTTTGCTCTTGATTAATTGTATTCACACATGCTTGCTGCCTACTTTCCACAACTGTGGTTGTTCTGAATTATGCATGTTGTCTTTGCTTGCTTGCTGCCTGCCTTTTACACCTGCTTTTGTGGTGAAATATGTGTTGTTATATGTTGTCTTGCTTGTATGCTAGATTTTATTGCTGTTTTGTGCAGGAGGTACCGTAGTAGCTACTGTTTTAGCCTTGTTTTCTTGTTTTTGCTTTACCTTTGCATGTTCCCTTAGGATTCTCATTCCAATTTAATTTTTGATTAAATTTGGAGTAAGATAGACATTAGGATCATAACTCAAGTATGATAACAAGTAGGCTAGTCCCTTTTAACCTCAACCTTAGGTCCATCTTTCACATGCTAACATTAGGATAGAATCTCTTTTTGCATCCCGACCTTAGGACCACTTTGCATGACAATATTAGGACCGAGTTTTCCCTTAGACCTTCCGTGCGTTTCTCTTCTCATCTCAAAACACAGTCTAACTCATCTAATAAATACAATGAACATTGTATGATACGAGCCTTAAGTATATGTGAAATGATGAGTGGGGGGTTTCTCCTCGCGTGTCTAGAGTGTTTAGCGTATGCCCTTTGGGCGATATGCAACGCATTCGCTCCTATGTCATAGTCTTTGGTGCAATGTGAATCACAAAGTAAACTAATTCACATCACTAAAACTCACAAGCAAACTTCAAACCTTTTTATCCTTCGGGATTTGTGTTCCAAAATCATTTTCAAAAAAGAGTACGTTACTTTTCCGTTCTACCGCAAACAGGCATCGACCCTAACTGCTGAAATGGGAACTTAATGTCACTCATAAAAAACACCTAACCAACTTGTGGTTTCGTTTCCTGAAGTACGTTTGCTCTGATTTATCATACTAGCTGAGGATACGTAGGCACAAGATGGTGATGTCTTGGCGAGCAACCTTCCCCCATCACCTGTAGTTTTCCGAACTACGTTGACTCTGACTTTCCCATTGTACGAGGGAATACGTAGGCATAGAGCAAAAATGTCCTATCGATGGGGATACATAGGCACAAGATGGTGATGTCTTGGCGAGCAACCTTCCCCAATCACCCGTAGTTTTTCGAACTACGTTGACTCTAACTTTCCCATTGCACGAGAGAATACGTAGGCATAGGGCGACAATGTCCTATCGAGTCTCTTTCTTTTTCTTTTGTTCTCGTTTCTTCTTAGCTGTAGCTTTTAGATAACACACCCTTTGATTAGATAACAAGCGTGGATCTCGTTGAGTACAATAGACGTAAGGGGTGCTAATACCTTCCCCTTGCGTAACCGACTCCCGAACCCAAGATTTGGTTGCGATGACCTTGTCTTCTCCCGTTCTTTAGGTTTTCTTCGATTGCTTTCTTTCCCTCTCTTTGGGATAAATAACGTTCGATGACTACTCTTCTGTTTTTACGCCGGGTGTTTTTCACAATTGCGACAATGTGAAACAATTCATAGGTTCTTTTGTGAATTTGTAACCTCACCTCTTTCACCTTTTCTGCGCCTCCAAATGATTTCTCCAAAATTTCCCATGCTTATTTTGTTGATTCTACATCACTAAAATTTTCAAATCTATCTGGATGAACGCATTGATAAATTATAAAAGAGCTTTATAATCTTTCTTCTTCAATTCTTTGTGTGCAGCCTTTTCTTCACCCATCGCGTTTTCTGCAAGTAATGTTACTCCTTCCTTCACTAGATCCCAAAGATCTTGATAACAGAAAAAAACCTCCATCTTCTTGCACCAATTCTCATAATTATTGCTCTTGAGAATCGGAATACTCTTCGAAAAATGTCTGTTTGGATGATTCATCGGCATCATGTTTTTCTTCCATGAATCACAACCGGATCTCTAACACCAAATGTTGGAATTAACCCAATCTTATAGAATTCCGAGCCAATCTAGATGAACAAGATTTAATAAACCAATTGAATTCCTCTCTTGTTCTTCACTTTTCACTCGAGTGAATCAATCACACCTTGATTACAAGAATGATTATGCGCAACAATTGTTAAAGGAAGAAGAAAGAAAATTTGAAATGGGGAAAAAAGGGAATTAGGGTTTGAACTAAATATGAAAGAAGAGAATTTCTACAAAGTTTCTTTCTGCTATTCAAAACTGAATATTATTCTTTGCAACTATATACAATAATAGGGGTTACTCCCTATTTATAGATTTTGGGTTTGTTTGCTCCCTAAACAAAGCCCAAAAGTACTAATTCTACTAACACTATAAAATTAGGCCTAAGTCAAAATCCATGTCGAGGTTAACTCCTTTGACACTTCGACAACTACATAACTCAGACACACTATATTATTTCGATACTACCTTATTTCTGTTGAGCAACCTACTTCAAAACAAGAAATTACATCCTCAACATTGCTCCATCAATCTTCACCTAATATCTATTTTAAATTTTGTTTTGAATAATAAAAGGTATCATTCCAAATTCATTGATATAAAATGGCATGCATCTTGAGCACAATATAAGAAAATAAATATGATACAAATATATTCACTAATATAACACCATGAATCTTGATATAAATTTTTTTTTTTTAAATTTAAGAAAAAAGTTGTGAATATAAACCACTTTTAATAGATATAGGCACGAGAGAGATTAGAGAAAAATAATGTAGAGTATGGTTGAAAAAAATTATAACTTTGAAGGATTCAATTTCTTTTTTGTTGTTTTGAGTTTAGGATATCGACCTTGAAGTGAAAAGATCAGTAGATTTTGCATACAAGGATCTTTGTCTTAATAGAAAACGAAAAGAAACACACAAAATTTTGGAGACATTTAATAAAATTATTTTAAAATGCCAAATCATAACAATATTTTAAAAATAAAAGTGTGATATGGCGAGATACACGCCTGTCATTGATTGACAGTATAAAAATATTTTACAATATTAGTATATCTTTCTTTTTCTCTTATAATAGTCCATTTTATATGATGGTTGATAATAATGTATATGCAGGCCAATTTATAAAGCTTTATAAATAAAATAGACTATTTGAAAGCATTAATATGAAATACATTTTAAAATAGTTTTTTAGGTCAGACTAAACTTTAAAAAAAGTCATGCCAGACCAAAAAATAAAAGGATTTTTTAATGCACCTTATATTTTTCTTTGACACCACGCGAAAATTCAAAAATGCCCATACTTTTCAGAGATGCATCTCTGAACGCACCCGAATACAAACATTTCATTCGTTTTTTAATCACACCGTGATTTTATGAATAAATTTATTTCAAAAATGTTTCTCCGAATTTTTTTTAAAAATGTACTCTGAAACCTAAAAAAAAAACATAAAAAAGCAATTACAACATTGGATACCTATTTCATGCACATTCTTTTGTTTCACTTTTTACTGTGCTAATCTTGTATTACTTGACAAAGGAAGATAAGTGAATGCTATTGTAATTAAGCATGACTTTCATTTTGATTTGTCTGTGAGCAATGGCTTGGTTACTATGTACAATAAATGTGGTGAAATTGTCAACTATGAGCTAGCATTTAGACAAATTTCTCATCTATTCATTGTTTCATGAAGACCCAATATGAAGTGTTATAAAAGAATGTGCATGAAATAGGTACCCAATATATGTAATTGCATTTTTCTGGTTTTTTAAGTTTCAGAAATATATTTCAGAAAATTTTTCGGAGATGTATTTTCGGAATAAATTTATCCATAAAATTGGGGTGTTATTCAAAAACGAATAAAATGTATGTATTGGGTGCGTCCGGAGATGCATCTCCAAAAACTGGAGGCATTTTTGAATTTTTTGCATGGTGCTTAAGAAACTAGAAATTGGGGGCACTTTTGAATTTTTTCGTGGTGCTTAAGAAACATATAGGGTGCGTTAAGAAATCCTAAAAAATAAAGCTTATAATAGGCCATATGCCAGAATCAAACCTTTTTAATTTATTGTAGGTCAAACTCAAACATTTTTAATTTATCGTAGGAAATACTCATACTTTATAAAGTCTGCCCTGTCCTGACTTATTTTCACCCTAGTTACTCATGACACTATTATAAACCGATATTCTTTTTTATATGTTTATTTTTTAGACACAAAGTCACTGCTATCATTACTCATCCAAATACTAAAACAGGAAAAAGAGACAGAGAAGCAATAAATTAATCTTTGGTTGTAATAGAGGAGGAAAATACAAGGAAGTGAATAGTGCAACATAAAGCGCGACTAAAAAAATGTAGTTGTCTAAATGAACAATCAAATAATCTAATAATAAACAAGTCTCATATAAACAATACACAAATCAACTAATCTAATCAACCACCACGAGATAAATGTAATGCTCGAAATAAGTGTACATAATCAGGGTTATCCTCATCAATGCATATGTGACCGATATGAAGATGTAACAAAGAAACAATAAATGACACCCTCAGATCTGACAATCCAGCATCATGATTATGAACATGTAGTGCTCTCTGCGCATCCTGAGGGGTGGTACCACCAACCAATGACGTGAAACTATATAATACCACTCAAAGTATCCAACAACAACTTCATATGCTAGCCACAACTGTCTGGCCAACCACCCCGTGCATGCTTGAATAGTAATCAATCCACTCCACATTAGTGTCATATGTGTTATAATCAGGATGTGGAGGCAATATATAATGTCTAAAATCAAACAAACATATACACCTATCAATCAAGTATGGAACAATTGTCCCACACCATTTAAGTCACCCTCTATATAGACGAATATCACCAACTAGATATTCTAGTCTATAAGTCTTGAATGAGGGCCATATGACATCAACATGAGTCATACCATGCAAAAAACTGCTAAGCTCATCGACAGTAGTCAGCTAAATGGTAAGAAAATACTCATGTATCCAACACCATTACAACACTAATATTATCAATAATAAATGAATAAATACACAAATGAAAGTAAATAAAAATAAAGAGTCAAGAAATGATGCATGTAGTAAAGAGACATATCCACCAAGCTGCTTGCAGGTGAACATAAAGACATCTCCGAAAAACCTATACATCGTGAACAAAGCAATTGTGCCCCAACTATATATCCCATATGCTGACAGGTTCTTAAAAAGGGTAGATATTTTGCCTCTACAAGAGTACAACTCTTGTCAGCAAAAGTAGTGGAGTCGACCAACATCAGCATGTAAGTTGTCGCGACATAGTCAAGCTATAATAGACACTGATGGTGTTTAAATAAAGTATGCGGCCATTATAGTATGTATTATGGACCCCTACAAGCATGAACCTCTTGTGTAACCTTCTTTATGTTCACTCTTAGATGGTAAACAACAAGTGCAATAACACTTTCTTCTTGATACCATTGTGGCATCCCATAAATCACTCCTAATAAGAAGGTGAAGAAGGCAAGAAACATCGTCAATAGTGATCGTCATCTCACCAAATGACACATGAAATGACGATATCTCTAGATACTATATCTCAGTAAAAGGAAATACCAAGTTGACATAAATCCTCTTTAAACCAGTTATCCCTCTATGACAAATGAGAGATACCATGGAACCCACTACCTCAACTTACTCTCATGAACTGCAATCTCAAGTTTTTTCTTTGATCCTTACTCCTGAAAAACAATTTAAAATGTGAATTATAAAATAGAAATAATATTTAAAATTAACGATCATTCAACCTAAAGGGGTTGAGATTTACTTACGTATCTGTACCATAGGTGTTGAGTAACATGTTGCTCGTACCATATCAGAAGATATGTGTTGTATGACTCTTTTGGAAAATGATGTGGCTGCTCCACATGTGCACCTACTTGCTTCTGTTATCTGTCACTTGTTGAGCTCCTCGTTCTTGTTAGACTTTCAACTAGGGAGCATTGAACATGGTGAGACTTTTTTTTAGAGTAACCTTTATGAGAGACACACCACATACTCACCCAAAACCTTAAGGTGATAGGTGTATGGGTTCTCTCACTTATAAATGCTCAAGTCACCACATTTCTATCCAATGTGGGACTATTATCCACCCTACTCACACTTGTTAATACTTAACACTCTCCCTCAAGTGTGAGTCTATCCCAATGCTCTCCCTTAAGCGGAAACTTTAACCGTGCAACTGCACCCTTGTACAGCCGTTGACATTCTTCAACGAGACACTCAACCCACGACCTATGGGGATACTTTCGATACAAGTAAGTTGTTCCCTTTATTCGAACCAAAGGCTCATGATACCACTGTTGGACTTTCAACTAGGGAGCATTGAATATAGTGGGACTTTTTTTCTAGAGCAACCTTTGTGAGAGACACACCACATACTCACCCAAACACCCTATGAAGAATTCCCTTCAATCTTGATCTCAAGATTGATGAACAAACCCACAATATGATAATGATGGTAATAACAAGTAATTATCAAGAACAACAAAAGAGAAGAAGAATAACAAACAAGAAAGAGAAGAATGAGAGAAGAAGTATTTGGAGAGAATGTGTTACCCACAACTGTGGGATTTCTTATTGAACTTTCACTTGCTAACTGCAACTGTAAAATCTGTTCTGTTGTGATGTAGAATACAAAGCAAGGCACCCTATTTATAGTTTTAGGTTTACACTAACCCAAAACATAAAAGGCCCAAAATATTCTAAATCAAATCTAATCATATGATATCAAATCTAATCATATGATATCAAATCTAATCATATAATATCAAATTAATCATATGATATCAAATCTAATCATATGATATCAAATCTAATCATATCAAATCACAATGAATTATATTTAACACACCATCTAATTCATTGTGTCTAAACTGTCTACATTCATCATGGCCCTTAGTCTTCTGAAGGCTTCAACCTGCACTCCCTTCGTCATGATATCTGCAATCTGATTCTCAGTTCTGCAGTGTTCCAACTTCATCTTCCCTTCTGCTACCCGCTCTCGGAGATAATGGAACCTCATTTCGATGTGCTTGCTTCGACCATGAGCTATTGGATTCTTTGCCAAGTTGATAGCTGACATGCTGTCTATCTTCATGGTAATTGCTCCATGGTTCTTCCCTGTGATTTCTTCGACCAAGTTCACCATCCAAGTTGCTTGACATGCACAAAGGGAAGCAGCTATATATTCTGCTTCGCATGATGATAATGCCACCACTGGTTCCTTTCTCGAATTCCAAGCAACTGGTGCACCACCTAACATAAACACATATCCAGCTGTGGATTTTCGATCCTCAGCATCACTACACCAACTGGAGTCTGTGTATCCCACTAACTTGCATTCTTTTCCTTCATCAGCTGCTGGAAACAAAATGCCATAGTCAAGAGTTCCTTTCAGATACCTCAGTATCCTCTTCGCCGCTGCTAGGTGTGATACCTTTGGTTTCTGCATGAATCTACTTATCATACCAACACTGTATGCTAAGTCAGGCCTTGTATGGCAAAGGTATCTAAGTGACCCAATAAGTCTTCTGTATTGGGTTGGGTCGACATCATCTTTATCTGAATCCTTCGACAGTTGCAATCTAGGCTCAGCTGGAGTCGAAGTTTGGTTGCAATCTTGCATCTCAAATCTCTTGAGTATCTCGCCTGCATATCTTCTTTGGTGCATCATCAAACCTCTACTTGTCTTGTAGAATTCGATGCCAAGGAAATATGAGAGATTTCCCAAGTATGACATTTCAAACTCCTTACTCAAGTCATGTTTGAAATCTTCGATCTCCTTCTTGGAACTCCCTGTTATCAACAAATCATCAACATAGAGACATAATATAAGCAATTCGCCATTGCTTCTTCTTACATATACTCCATGCTCAGTTGTACACTTCACAAATTCCTTCTCCCTTAAGAAGCTGTCAATTTTCTTATTCCAAGCTCTTGGAGCTTGCTTAAGTCCATACAGGGCTTTATGAAGCCTGTACACCTTTCTTTCTTCGCCTTGTTTCACAAACCTAGCTGGTTGTGCAACATAAACTTCTTCTTCTAAGGGGCCATTAAGGAATGCACACTTCACGTCCATCTGACATGTGTGCCAGTTGTTCATATTTGCTAGACCAACAACCAACCTGATTGTTTCGATTCTAGCAACAGATGTGAATACTTCATCGAAGTCGATTCCTTCCTTCTGAAGAAATCCTTTCGCCACAAGTCTCGCTCTGTGTAGAGTTACTTCTCCTTTAGGATTTACCTTCACCTTGTAAACCCACCTCACATCAATTGCCTTCTTGCCTTGTGGCAATTCGACAAGTAACCAGGTATCATTGACTTTGATGGACTCTAACTCTTCAATCATTGCTTTCACCCACTTCGAATCTTTCAATGCCTCAGCTGCATTGACTGGTTCGACATCTGCATAGAAAGCATAACGTACCAGCTCACCCTTTTCATCGACTACATCATCTGATGTGATTACACATTCTTGCAACCTTGCAGGCATGTGTCTAGTTCGTCGAGGTCTGCTTGAACCTGCTTCATCTGCAACTGGTTCCTGTCGAACTTCTATTTCGACTTCAGTGGCTGCAGTTGCTAAACACTTGTGCTCCATCACATTGAATCCAATCTTGAAGGTCCTATTCTGAGACATTGGAGCCTTCAAGATTAGTCTACCACCTGCGTCGAGGACTCTCATCATCTTGTCTTTGACAACTACCTTGTAGTTCTTTTCGACAAGCTGCCCTATACTGAGCAAATTACTCTTCATGCCTGGTATGTACAACACATTGGAAATTGTTGACCTTTTGCCATTTTTCCTCATAATCAGAACATCACCAACACCTTCAGCTGCTAGAGTGTTGTCATTTGAAAACTTCACCGTATTCTTCGACGAGGGCTTCATGTTGACAAACCAATCTTTCCTTCCAGTCATGTGTGATGAGCATCCTGAGTCCAAGTACCACTGATCTTGGAATCTTTCTTCATCGTTTGTTGTGACCATTAGCAACGTTTCTTCTTCTTCATGTTTCGCCAACTTTGCATCAGTCTCTTGATTTCTCTTCTTTTCTAGACAATCACTAACATAATGACCATACTTCTGGCAATTGAAACATTGAATGTGGCTTTTGTCTGTCTTTCGATCACCACCTCTTCCTTTACCTGCAGCACCACCTCTTTGGTTGCCTTGGTTCCAAGGTTTCTTTTGATTCGACTGGTTTCCTCCTTTGTTGCCATTCCAGCTACCTTTGCCTTTTCTCTCCTTTTCCGTCTGTGCCTGCAAAGCCATATCTTTCGACTTTCCTGCAGCTCTCTCAGCCATCCTCTGTTCATGAGACTCAAGAGTCCCTTGAAGCTCTTTCTTCGTCAACACTGACATATCTTTCGACTCTTCTATGGCAACTACCACGTGGTCGAATTTTGGAGCCAACGATCTCAAAATCTTTGAGACAACTGCTTTCGTCGTCAGCGTTTCTCCATATACTTTGATTTGATTCACCAACCTTGTAACTCTGGTGAAGAAATCTGTAATGCTTTCGTTGTCTTCCATCTGAAGCCACTCATAGGTTCTCTTGTGAGTTTGTAACCTCACCTCTTTCACCTTCTCTGTGCCTCCAAACGACTTTTCAAGAATCTCCCATGCTTCTTTTACTGAATCAACATCACTAACCTTTTCAAAGTTATCAGGATCAACACACTGATGAATTATAAAGAGTGCTTTATAATCCTTCTTCTTCAATTCTTTGTGCGCAGCCTTTTCCGCCTCCGTTGCGTTCTCCACCAGCGATGTTACTCTGTCCTTCACAAGATCCCAAAGATCTTGATAACAGAAGATCACCTTAACCTGCTTGCACCAATTCTCATAATTGTCTTTCTTGAGAATTGGCAGGGTCGCCGGAAAGTTGCCGTTTGGATAGTTCATCGCCATCACTATCTTCCTTCCTTGAATCTCTTAACCGGAGCTCTGATACCAGATGTTGGAAATTCACCTCACACCCTATGAAGAATTCCCTTCAATCTTGATCTCAAGATTGATGAACAAACCCACAATATGATAATGATGGTAATAACAAGTAATTATCAAGAACAACAAAAGAGAAGAAGAATAACAAACAAGAAAGAGAAGAATGAGAGAAGAAGTATTTGGAGAGAATGTGTTACCCACAACTGTGGGATTTCTTATTGAACTTTCACTTGCTAACTGCGACTGTGAAATCTGTTCTGTTGTGATGTAGAGTACAAAGTAAGACACCCTATTTATAGTTTTAGGTTTACACTATCCCAAAACATAAAAGGCCCAAAATATTCTAAATCAAATCTAATCATATGATATCAAATCTAATCATATGATATCTAATCATATCATATCAAATTAATCATATGATATCAAATCTAATCATATGATATCAAGTCTAATCATATCAAATCACAATGAATTATATTTAACAGTTCTATGCCTCTACGAGGAATAATTTTACCGCCTTGTTCTTGGCATTGACACCAATCCGATTCTTTCAAGTAAACTTAAAAAAAGATCAATATGGAATGACTTGCACCTAAGACATCTGGTGACTAAAAATTTTGACTTTTGAAAAACATAAATAAAATACACTCATTGAATAAAAATATATAGACCGTGTATATAGGCACTCTAATGGTTTAATTCTTTTGAATATGATCGAAACACTTACAATATTTCTAAGAGTATAATATGGACCATAGAACTTGGTAGAAAGATTTTCGATAGTACACTGTGAATTAGAGAACTTAGTAGAATAATTTATGTGATTGGAGAACTTGATAGAAAGACTTATGGAAATATAATATAATATAATATAAATTATAGAATTTTGTAGAAAAACTTTCAAAATTTTAATGTATTATAGAACTAGATAGTAAAATTTTTCGTACGTAAAATTACAAATTCTCTCAAATTTTAATACTAGATCGAAAAACTTCAAAATGGAAGAAAAAAAAAAGAAAATTTTTAAGGATATAAGATAATACTTTCTTTTAAAGAAAAATAAAAAAGTTGTAATTGTAGCCAAATTCTAATCTAGTTATAGACTAAATAAGAGGTGTACTAGCAAAACATGGAATTCCCTGTTCCAAACTAGAAAATTTTGTACATACTCCCAATATTAGGTACGGGTTAAACTGGTTCGAATCCACACCCAGCCCACATTTCAGTTTCACCCCGCCCATCCTCCCCCCAACGGTGTCACCTGGGTCACTCCCACCCAGTCCCACCGCACCTTCGGTATCTGCGTCTTCCCCTTCGCAACACTTCAATTCCAAACAACCCATCGACGTAACCACTTTCTTTCTTAACCAAACCGTGCCACGTTCACACCCTCACAATCACAAAACCAATCAAATCAATGGCTTCAACAACACCTAACTCAAACCAATAACCATTTTCATTTCACAAATCAATGCTATGCATTTCACTATGGATTTCGCAAAACACATAGCCACAAAACCTCCCTTAATCTTCACACGTCCTTTAACCTGGATCACTTCCACTATCCCCCGCTATCACCGCCGCCACTTCCCTCCACCACCACCACCGCCGCCGCCACATTCCAACAACACTTCACTAACTTCCCTACCTTCTATCCTCTCCCACAAAGTTCTAGATTCTTCCAAATGCAAATCGATTTTACCTCATTTAACCTCTCACGAATTCGACCGCTTATTCTTCATCCACCATTCCACTTTTAACCTCAAAACCACACTCGATTTCTTCCGTTTCGCTTCTAATCAATTCAAGTTCCGCTTCACGGTTCGTTCCTATTGCCTCTTAATTCGTTTGCTTCTCGCTTCGAGTTTTTTGCCACGCGCTAGATTTATGTTGAAACGTTTAATCGATGGAAACGTTTACACTCCGTTAGGTAGCATTAACGATAGGCTTAGCGAAATTGCTTCATCGTTTCTTGAACTGAATCGGTTAGCAGAAGGAAGTTGCGGTGAATTGGATTTGTTGCTTCATATTTTATGCTCACAATTTCAGCATTTAGGTTTTCATTGGGCTTTTGATATCTTCACATTGTTTACAAGCAATGGTGTTTTTCCTTCGCTTAAAACCTGTAATTTTCTGTTGAGTTCTTTGGTGAAATCAAATGAACTTCACAAGAGTTATAGAGTTTTTGACGCGGTTTGTCGTAGTGGTGTTACTCTTGATGTTTACACGTACACGACTGCGATTAATGCGTTTAGTAAGGGTGGAAAGATTGATGATGCTGTTGGTTTGTTCTTCAAAATGGAGGAGCAAGGTGTTTTGCCTAATGTGGTTACTTACAATAATTTGATTGACGGGTTATGTAAGAGTGGAAGGTTAGAAGAAGCGTTTATGTTTAAAGATAAGATGGTTGAGAACAAAGTGAACCCTAGTTTAGTCACATATGGGATTCTTGTTAATGGTTTGATGAAGTCTGAGAAATTTGATGAGGCGAATTCGGTTTTGGTAGAAATGTATAGCAAGGGGTTTTGTCCTAATGAGTTTGTTTTTAATGCACTTATTGATGGGTATTGTAGGAAAGGGAATATGAATGAGGCATTGAGGATTAGGGATGACATGATGTTGAAGGGGTTGAAACCAAATGCTGTTACTTTTAATACTCTTTTACAGGGGTTTTGTAGGAGTGATCAAATGGAGCAAGCTGAGAAAGTGTTATGGTACTTGTTATCGAATGGTTTGTCTGTTAACGAGGATGCTTGTTCTTATGTGATTCACTTATTATGCAATAGTTCCAAGTTTGATTCGGCCTTGAAAATTGTAAAGGAGTTGTTGTTGAGGAATATTAAGGTTAATGATAGCTTGCTAACTTTGTTGGTTTGTGGACTTTGTAAATGTGGAAAACATTTGGAGGCAATTGAGCTTTGGTTTAGACTAGCTGATAAAGGGGCTGCAGTGAATACAGCGACCTCAAATGGGCTTCTCCATGGGCTTTGTGTAAGGGGGAACATGGAAGAAGTCTTTGCAGTACTCAAAGAAATGATGGGGAAAGGTTTGGTACTGGATGGAATTTCATACAACACACTTATATTTGGCTGTTGTAAATCAGGTAAAATTGAGAAAGCTTTCAAGCTGAAGGAAGAGATGGTGAAGCAAGGATTTAAACCAGATAATTATACCTACAATTTCCTAATGAAAGGGTTAGCTGATAAGGGTAAAATAGATGATGTTGATAGGGTTTTACATGAAGCTGTAGAACATGGTGTGGTTCCAAATATCTATACATATGCACTAATTTTGGAAGGATATTGTAATGCTGATAGGATTGATAATGCTGTGAGCTTTTTCAACAAGTTAGTTTATAAGGAAGTAGAACTTAGTTCTGTTGTTTATAACATACTTATTGCAGCTCATAGTAAAGCTGGGAATTTCATGGAAGCCTTCAAACTCCGCGATACTATGAAAAGTAGAGACATTCTTCCTACGATTGCTACATATTCTTCTATAATACATGGAATGTGCCATAGTGGCCGTGTTGAGGAAGCAAAGGGATTTTTTGAAGAGATGAGAAATGAAGGATTGATGCCAAATGTCTTTTGTTATACTGCTCTAATTGGTGGTTACTGTAAGTTAGGTCAGATGGATGAAGTGCAGAACATCTTACTAGAAATGACTTCAAAATCTATACATCCTAATAAAATTACCTACACTATTATGATTGGTGGTTATTGTAAATTAGGAAATACGACAGAAGCGACTAAGCTTTTAAATGAGATGATAACAAATGGAATATCACCGGATACTGTTACTTATAATGTATTGCAAAAAGGATATTGCAAGGAAAAGGAGCTCGAAGAAACTCTTCAATGCGATCCTATGCCTAATACAGAAATAACGTATACAACATTGGTTGACAAGTTGCATCCACATACAGATGCAGCAATTAGTAATCAAGAATAATGAAGAAACTACTCAAAACAGTTGACACTTAGTTGGTACCAGAACTCTCGTGGTCGAGACTTCCATTGTTAAGCTTGATTTCAAGCTCATATTATTTGAAAGATGAAGATTTTCATATGCTTGATCTCCAGGCGTGCAGGTTACTAGCAACAGCTGAAGCAACAGACTCTTGACTTGGCTTGCTAGTTGAACAAAGAGCCTTTGATTTTAAGGGTAAGCCTTTCAAGATCAAACTGTTAATTTTTTTTAATTCTTTTATTCTACATTGCATTTGTTATTTATTTATTTTTGTTTTGTCATGGGTTTTGAAAAAAAATTGATAACGGTAATATAGGATGATGACTCTTTTTCTTTCGCATTGGTCTTTCTCCTTGCGTGTATGTAGTTCTAATTCAGAAACTATTGGACAGCAGATTTTTCACTGTAAGATGTCGACTTAGGACCAATTTTTTTTTTTTTTTTTTTGGGATTTCGGTGTGCAAAATGAATATGTTCTACTATGCGACGGAAACTATTGGAACCGCTGCAAATCTATTGTAGGTGGCTTTACATTGTATCTGCAAGCGGCTGATTTGTACGGCTGCTACTCCAACTGTTACATCAAACTCTTCATTTATTTTTATATAATAAATATATGTAGTTCCTTCTTCCCATAAGGTAAGAGCTTTTTAACTAAATCGCTCCCACCAAGGTAATTCGTTAATTTATTTAAAGCACTGAAGTTGTCTACCCTTTATTGTACCCAAACTACCATTAAATTTATTGGCAAAGTTGTCTTGGCAAAAAAAAGTTTGTGCAAGTAAATTACCTTATTTGTTGTTTGTTGAAAAAATTGAATTAAATAGGGGTATTGTGTTAAAAAGTAATTAACGCAGTAGACAATTCCAAAGATTTCTCCAACATTTTGTGACGGAGGGAGTAATTTTTAATTTTACCAGTAAGTGTAGTAGAGATGAAGATGTTGCATTGGATCGTGGTAAAAGCTAAACGAGATAAGATTAAAAATGACAAAATTAGAGAGTGTTGTGGTAGTACTAATACCTATAGTAGAAAAAATGGTGGAAAATAGGTTTAGGTGGTTTGGGCATGTAGAGAGAAGACCTGTAGATTATGTGTTGTCAGGAGAGTAGATCATATGGAGAGGATTCAAACGACTAGAGGCAGGGAAAGATCTAGAAAAACTATAAGAGAAACTACTAAGCAAGATCTTTGAGATTAACAAATTGGATAGGAACATGGTCTTGGATAGAACAATATGGCGGAATTTGATCCATGTAGCCAACCCTACTTAGTGAGATAAGGCTTGGTTGTTGTTTTGATGATCTAGTGGGTACATGTTAAGGTATTGATTTAGTAGCTGGTTGATCACGTGTTTTTCTGGCCCTCTTCTAATTGGAACTAAAATTTTAGAAATTAGAAATGCGCTAGATATGTATGCTCTATCAAATTGTTGGATTTGATTACTAATTTTTATGAATCATAGATTTACTGATGTTGTTTATTTGGTGATCAACTCAAGCCAGCCCAACCTACAGTTGCAGTCATATTTAATAAGAGCGATACAGTCAAGCATCAAATGAATATCTTATCCATCTTTTCCACTTGTTTTGGTGAGGGCTCATATTTAGATTATTTTCCACACACATGTATATATCCAATCAGTGAGTTGTGTCTTTGGTGTTCTTTGTTGTGTGAATATATTTTGCTTTGATTTTCAGGAACCCTTTGTCATATGGTCTCAGAGCATCAATTGGAGGCAGATCTCTTGTGGATATTGGAGATAGCATAGCATTAAACATTTGAGGAGACTAACTGGTATTCTTTATTTAAAATCTTAAAGAAATAAATCACTTTTGTACACAACTTTAAAAGCATTTCTTTTATAAGTTTAACCAAGCATACACACTCTAAATTTCTCTAGAAGGTTACCATTCAGCACACATCAATCTTTTAGATATGGTTTCCCACTCAAATGGCATTGTCATTTTTTCCCCAATCGGGCTTTTTGTTTGAATATTCAATATTTCATTTTTTGTCTGCAAAACACAGGTTTCTATATCTAATTCTATATTAAACATGATTTATTAGATTGTAGCAAAGCAAGGAAGAAAACCACTTCTCAGATATAATGTTTTAGGTTAAAGCAGAAGTAAAAGTTGAATATGAAATATGTAAATGCGCACTTGTTCATTAGCATTTTAAACCAAAATATTAATAGCTTAGTTGTTTTTCCCAACCTCAGTTCCCAACAAAGCACCAAAGTCACGTAAGGAATATAACAAGAAATTCAACAATCAGGGGTAATCTCAAGTTTCCACCGAAGTATTGTAGGGCACTTCAGACAAGATGGAAACTTGATGTAGAAAAAGCGACAGCAATAATCCAGAGACTGTTAGTAGTATGTACAAGGTAAGTGGACACACCTTCTGACTTGAAAGTGTCTATGTTTTTCTTCCTTGGGTTTTTTGTGCTAATGTGTCTTTTTGGTGTATTGAAATTACAACTTAATGTTAATTTCATCAGGTGCTTGCTGGTGGTAAGTGAACTTGTTAGATTTCCAAACTTCAGGATGCCCTGCATTTTTAAGGAGCATTTGATTTTTGGGATGGGTTGTTACAATTTGGAAGTTAGACTTAATATATGCTTTAGATATATTAAGTTTTAAGATGTAAAAGTTTATAAATATAATATACACGCTGGATTGCTGGCCAAATGACATTCGGTTTTCTGTTTAAGTCATCCCTTGCTGCAATTTTTTCAATGACTCTTGTGGAATTTTAAAAAAAGAAAAGAAGATAGATAGGACTAGTGGAAAGATGAAAGGGAAACCAACATCTTGATTGTAGATATGCAGCTAAATCCCTTGAAGTATAATGTTTTTCCTATTTCAATTGAACTGTTTTAAAGAAATGACAGATAAATTTATCTGCCTCTTTCTTCTGGGGCATATTTTTCCTTACAAATGAAGAAAAGAGATTTTAGTACATTAGCTGTACTCGGACACTTTTATGTATATCTAGTATTTAAGAAACACTCGCCTCCTTTCTACTTAAAGTGTAAAGCAACGTTAGAGGTTTAGAAATGAAACAGTTTGTCCTTGCCATTGTTCTCTAGTCTATGCATTTTTTTATAATGAATGGTGCTACGTTTTTTCCTTTGCCACTTACACAGTTCACCATGGTTTAAACAGCAGGAGGCATGCTTTTATAAAAATTTGATTTTTCACTTCAAAATGCCCAAATGACATTTCCTTCGTGTTTGCTCAGAGAAAGAAGACAGATGTCTGGCATTGCTTGTACATGGTGGGATACGACCTCTCTTTTATACCAATAAATGACTCTAAAACCTGTTTATTTTGTATAAAAAACTATAAATTGTGTTAATTGCTAATAAAAAGAGTTGAATTAAACAAGTGTGTATATTTTACTATAACAACGCAAGTGTTTAAATATGCATTATTTTTAGTTAATTTTTGTAATATATTTTCTATCATAATTGTTTATTTCAAAAGTTTTATTTTTTGGTTAGTTAGCTATATTGATGCAGGTGTTAACATGATATCAATTTTTATAAAAAATGTATTTACAATTGTAAAAAATATGACATCCTTTAAAAAAAAATAATTACAATACTAAAATATAATTGTAACTACGGGGCTTAATCCAAAAATATTATTGATTGTCTAAAAAAATCTAAGGAATTGTTTAACTAATCTTAAAAATGTCTTTCAAATAGTCTCACTGAAACAGCTCAATTGAGGCACATTAAATTTTTTTCTTTTAAAATTTAATCTAAAGATGCATCTTCGAAACCGCTTCATATATACACCTCATGCATTCTTTACTGAAACATCTTTTTTTGACATACATGAATTCAAAGATGCATCTCTGTATTCACTTCAGATATAATTCGAAGATGCATTTTTGTATTCACACCATAGAATAATGTTTTACTGTTTTAGAGATGCATCGATGAAATTGACGATGTATTATAGTTATACTATAATATTCAATTTTATATAAATTGAACCACACACTTTTAAATTAATATAAAAATTAAAAAATTTCAAGTACACAATGATGTCAAAATAGAATACAATCGATAATAGTGCCCATAATACAAATACTATATATTACTGCGTATGACGGACTCGGGGCCCCTGTTTTTACGATGCCTCCTGTACTACAGTGCCCCCTAATGGCATCTAGAACGTCCCTCACCTCAGAGCCATTCGTACAATGTCCTTTGTCTATAACGTCCTGCCCAAACTCCATGATACGACGACATTTGAGCAACACATAAAAAACATGATCTATCCTAGTTTGTTCCTCCTCTAGTATCTCCTAATGAGCTGACCTAAGTGGATCTCCCGGAGCATCCGATGTCATACAAGGATGTGACACTCTGAAATAAAACTAGATGTAGTCGTGTGCAACACTTCAGTTGGTAGGAGTTATGGTACTCAATGACTCATCAGGTACTAGATGATTAAGGTAATCATCATACATGTCACCCATATCTCTATGTCATAACGGGGGGAGCATACTCGAAAGAGTCTCCGAGAACAAATTGCACGTAGCTGAACTGCCGCATGACGCGCTCAAGCAGGTGTGGAAACATCATACGTCGTCAAAGGGATGTGTCTCATGATGTTCGACGTACACTTGGAAGTGTATATCCTCTACAACCAAGCGGTCAAGATACACTTTGTATGGATTTGTCGCATGATTCCCTATAAGCGGGATGAATGCAGAAGCATGTGACATCTCCTTAGTGTAGGTCGGAGCACATGACCTGGATATGCGTGAGAAGTGCTAGAGGATCTAAGCCTAAAAAGTTGCACATATAAATCATTAGTAATGAAGTAGTAAAAGTGTTATGAAAATGACACACAAACACTAAAAGATGCAAATAAAAATTACCGTCAATAGTATGATGTTGCCTATCATATGTTTGATAGATCACATCCACATAAGTGGCACTCTTATCCACAAAAAGGGACGTGTCAACCAAATACCACATGTATGCTCTAAAAGCGCATGCTCTATGCTGTACAACATGCTCATCATCACCAACAGCTTGCTCTGCATCATGCAACTGTTGTGTATACAACTTCTCAAAGAACCGAAACCTAGCATGAACCCTTCGGGTGGCTTCTAACTCCTTCAGGTGGCTTCTAACTCCTTCAGGGCATCCCTTAGGTCTACTTCTAGATAGTCTACCATCATCTCTAGTGCGTCATCTCTATTAATCTTGTCGTGATTTAACAGTCTTCCCTAAATCAGAAGATGTAGTATTGTGCGGATGTGAGGTATTTTGATGTGCTCCGGTTCTCGAGTAGAATCGATCCTATTGATAGAGATCTATGGAGGGTTGGTGGCCCAGTGTCCATCGAGCTGTGATGATTGGTACCACATGCACGAGTCTTGTTGCATTTGCATTTATAAGATGATCTTGGGTAATTTATGATGTTGTGGCCTTTGATGTCCATTGATGAATATGATGATGTTGAATATGAAAATGACGCCATTTTATATATTGATTTCCTACATTGATTATTATGAATCGTTTTACTCACCCTGCCTGTTTAAATGTTGCCTCCATGTGGGTAACGTGCTGATGACCAGGTTTTGCTCTGATAGTATACCATCGGGTTGTGGTCTTTGAGTTAAACCATGATTTATTTGATTTGGTTATTTTGATTATGTTCCCGTATAAGAAAAACTTTGGATTATGCCTTTTTGAGTACCGCTGTAATTTTTGATATCTTTTGGGAAAAACCCGTTGTTTACGGAGTCTTGACTTATATTTGATTTATTGGGAAATATACTCCCTTTGAGGTGAGTTTTATTGAATTTAATATTTTACTATGATAAATGTGAATATTTTGCCTTTTATTTTGTGGGGTAGAAAAGGGTGTTACAAGGAAAAATGGTACAAACATACTGTCCTTAGCCCACAAAATCAGGGTAGTGGAGGCGAGGATGATCTTATACTGTATACTATTTTCCTGACGTAAAATCTTTTGATCTTATCTTCTATTCTTCAGAGGCTTATGATAAAATGATGTTGAACCATGATTAGAAGGATCAAGAAACTAGTTGAGAGAATCTTCAGAGCCTTGCTCTTTAGAGTCTTAACATAGTTCCTCAGAACCTAGTCTTGATATCTTGTTCTTCAGAATCTTCGGAATTTGAGCGCAGAATCTTGAAGGTAGACAATCCTTCAGAGGCTCTTCAATCAGAGTCACAGTCAGAAGCTTTAGCACGAACGTTCTTCAGAACCGTTGCCTAAGAGCTTCCTAGAACTTGACAGTATCTTGTAAAGCACTTGTATCTCTTCAGAGTCAGAGTGTGTTGATTCTAGAGTCTGATGATGTCACATGTCAGAGCTTGAGAGTCAGAACTTTTTTAGCAAAAGCTACACACTAGACATAAACCATTAGTGTACAAAATTGTTATCTAAGAAACAATATATTATTGTCATCAAAACTTAAAGGCAGATGCATACCCAAACCTTGTTCTAACAGGGCAATCATGCGTATAAATAGAGTAAACGGCATGTGTCAGTTACTCTCTCTCTCTCTCTCTCTCTCTCTCTCTCTCTCTCTCTCTCTCTCTATATATATATATATATATATATATATATATATATATATATATTATTGATGCCCACATGTTGGATATATATATATATATATATATATATATATATATATATATATATATATATATATATATATATATATATGTGTGTGTGTGTGTGTGTGTGTGTGTGTGTGTGTGTGTGTGTGTGTGTGTGTGTGTGTGTGTGTGTGTGTGTGTGTGTGTGTGTGTGTGTGTGTGTGTGTGTGTGTGTGTGTGTGTGTGTGTGTGTGTGTGTGTGTGTGTGTGTGTGTGTGTGTGTGTGTGTGTGTGTGTGTGTGTGTGTGTGTGTGTGTGTGTGTGTGTGTGTGTGTGTGTGTGTGTGTGTGTGTGTGTGTGTGTGTGTGTGTGTGTGTGTGTGTGTGTGTGTGTGTGTGTGTGTGTGTGTGTGTGTGTGTGTGTGTGTGTGTGTGTGTGTGTGTGTGTGTGTGTGTGTGTGTGTGTGTGTGTGTGTGTGTGTGTGTGTGTGTGTGTGTGTGTGTGTGTGTGTGTGTGTGTGTGTGTGTGTGTGTGTGTGTGTGTGTGTGTGTGTGTGTGTGTGTGTGTGTGTGTGTGTGTGTGTGTGTGTGTGTGTGTGTGTGTGTGTGTGTGTGTGTGTGTGTGTGTGTGTGTGTGTGTGTGTGTCGATCAACAAGAAGAAATGAAAAGATAAAACAATCAGAGCCATCCAAGTAATCTCATGACTCACCGAGTTTTACAAGACCTCATCATAAATTAGTTATAACAAACCCCTATATATAAGAAATAAAACTCCGTTTAATGTAATATCTCTCATTCGAAATTCTCCTTTTACTCAAATGCTAACTTGGGTGTTGAAGTGTTAACCTTGTAGGTTAGCTTCATCCACTGCATCAAAATGAAGATCCACTGTAACCTCATAGTAAAAGTACATCATTCTAATCATCATCTTGTTCCCATGCAAAACAAAATTTTACACTATTACTTTTATCAAATAATTGACTTATACTAAGAAAATTATACTTTATTCTTTTAACCAGAAGAACTTTCCCAATCGTTGGATTGGGGGGCTTATCGGTGGTACCAAAATCTATGATTTTCCTCTTATTATTATCACAATAAGAGACAAAACTTCCCTTCTTAGGAATGAAGGAGGAGAATAAGGTTTTATCAATGATCATATGCTTTGAACAACCGTTATCAAGAGTTACCATTTAACGTTTGAGACTATACAACGCTCTTGCAATAAAAACTCAAGTCTTAATTTTAGGTACTCATATCATATTGACTCTTCTATTGTTAGTTTCATAAATTCTCTTATTAATTGATTTTATATTAGAGACACAAGAATTTGGTTGAGCAGATGAAATTTTCATTTTGCGCTCACATTGTTTTTTTTATAAATTTTGAAAGAGGTTGTCCTTATTTTCTCTCATGACTTGTTCATCTTCTTTATTAAAAGTGTAAGAGTTTTGGACATGGTCATTTTGTCTTTCTATTAAAGTTTCTATATCTTTCTCAAGGTTTTTATTTTAAAATTCAATAGAAAAAATACCATCCTTGGATATAGAGACAATTTTTTTTCTAGTTTACTTCTATCTTTTGTTAGCTTCTTCCAGATGTGAAAAAGATCATGATAAAAAAAAGTAGGCAAAAATATACCCTGGGTTCTTTAAGTTATTTTATCATAACAAGTCAGTCCTTTATGTTTTTTTTGCTACAATTTGGACTCTTATATTAACTAATGTGTTCACCGTTGACCTTTTTTACAAACTCCGTTCTAAAAATGCTTATGTGGCACAAACAACATTGTCGTGTCATTTAACAATGCAGATGTGTCATTTAACCTTGCTGAATAGACATATGTCATTTTTTTAAAACTTGGTTAATATGAACCATGGAGAAAGAGACACGTGGCATGACTTAAGATATTTTTTTGACTTTTCTCCCACGACTTTAAGATATTTTGGGACAACACATCAATATTATCACCTTTTACAACAAAATTAACATATAATAACAAAACACAACAAGATGACCATGGCCTCATTTCTCTTACACACCATAAACCTCCAAATTTTCCTCTTCATTATCGTAACCGTGAATAACTTCAAAAACGCAAATCTCACATCTCCAAACATCATTAAACTTATCCATGGACATTTCTACAACAAGAACCTTCATTAATAAACCTAAAGCTCAACATCACAAAATTTAAACCATTCATAAAACATAACAATGACCGTACAAAATGAAATAAAAAGGAAGAAGAAGAACTGAGATCTATCGCAAACCAGCATACGAAATCACCCTTCTATCTCACCAAAAAACAACAGAGTTGCTGGAAACTAAGGTGGGTTGAACGAAAATTCCGTTGCCGCCGAATCGGAAGAGACCATTCTCAGAGACAACACAACTGCTTTTTACGACCACCATTTTCCACTACAACGTTCACCACTACCGCAAATCATGATTTTCACCGACATCCCCCTCTCGAGCGCACCATTCCCGTAAAGACCGATCGTTGTTTGTAAATCCGCCATCAATATTCTTCCCCTATTTAATTGTCTTCATTTCTTTGTTTATATTGTTGCAATTGCTTTGAATAAATAATCTGTTAAATTTTGTTCATGAAAAAGAGAGAGTTTAAGAGGAAAGATATGAGAAACTAACATAATGTGATTGGTGGTTGTCGTTACTGCAAAAATCGGCGCCGACTATGACAGAAGACTCGCCACCGTGCGTTATTTATCCCACAAGAGAGAAAGGAAACGCTCAGAGTAAACTTAACGCAAAGAGGGAAAGGAATGGTCATCGCAACCAAATCCTGGATTCGGGAGTCGGTTACGCAAGGGGAAGGTATTAGCACCCCTCACGTCCGTCGTACTCGACGGGATCCACCCTTGTTTTCTATCTAGGGTGTGTTATTCTATCTACTCTACAGGTCTTGGTTAAAAAGAAGAAAACGACTCGGCAAAGTATCGCACTTTATGCCTACGTATTCCCGTCTGGAACGAGAAATCAGAGTCAACGTAGTTCTCCTACCTACGGGAAAGGAGGGGAAGGTTGCTTGCTAGGATATCACATCCTATGCCTACGTACTTTCATACAGCATGAAAGATCAGAGCAAACGTAGTTCGGGCTACGGAGGACACAAGCTTGTCTGACAGTTTTTTATCTCCTTAAGAAAGAGTTTTCCTGATTAAGGGTCCAAGAGGACCAAAACAGAGCTTGAATGTTTGTTTGAGTTTTTTTACGAAAGAACAGTTTTTTAGTCTGTTTGCAACTTGTACTGCACTAAAGACTTGTGATCTGAGAGTGACTATGTCGCATGTCACCCTAAGGGTATCATACTAAGCAATCAGATTACTGAAGAGTGACCCTCCAGCAACCTTTTCTCAAATAGCTTAAGGCTCGTAACGTACAACACGCGTTATCCTTATTACTGTGTTTTTGAATTGTTTTGAGATGAGAAGAGAAAGACGCTCTAAAAAGCCTGTGGTTGAAAGGGAAACTAACCTAATGTTATCATGCATGGGTCAAAACCTAATGTCTGTCATAATTTCCTCTTGCACAGAGGAAATCAGAGATCCTAGGGGATAAACAGCAAAAGACAGCAAGCAATTACAGTAATCAGTAAATAGTAAACATGCATGCTATGCAACAGTACCAGAGAGGCAAGGGAGAAGACAACAGGCAAGAGGAGACAAGCTCCACCTCAAACCTAGGGGTACTCAACACAAGCAAACATACAATACAGAGAAAAACAAAAGACACAGAGGGGGCAGCCCAAGCAGCAGTACCAAACTCTTACAGCAAACAACAACAACAACTCTAAACAGCAAAGTTGAAAATACAACAAAGTTGACAGCAAGGGCTTCATCTTCAAGCAAACTTCTATCTTCAAGCCTCATCAATCTTCAAGCTTCAACAAGCACACTCCAAGAGAAGGATTAATCATCAAGATCAAGTTATAATGTTAAGGAGCTTAATGACAACCAAAGGAAATCACTAAGAACTCAACATTGCAAATGAAAGGTATCCTCAAAGTTCTACTCACTTGGGTATACCACTCATCCCTCCTAAGGAGAGATGGAGCTTCCCAAGAAGGACTTTATGTCATTAGATTGAATAGAGATAAACAATGTACTCCATGTTTGAAGAAATAATCAAAACTAAGTCTAAGGCACTTTCTAAAACCCTAATTTCCTAAGCTCCTAAAAAACTTCCACAAGAAGAAAAGCCTTCAACTCCAAGCTCCAATCTTCAATACCAAGCATCTCCAATGAATCCAGAAGCTCCAACAAAAAGAACTCAAGCTTAAACCCCCTCCAAAGCAGCCAACCAAACCAAACAATCCAAAGTACTCAAGAGAGGAAACCACAAACACAAGCAACTTGCAAAATACAACTAAAATAGAAAATGACATTTCAAAATTCTAAGAAAATTCCTAGGGGAACATACATGTTTGAAAAACCTAGTGTAAAAAGATTGAAGCGTAAATCAACTTCTAAGTTATCTAAACAATTCCTACATTGAGATAGGTCAAAGGAATCCACAAGTTTGGGAAGGTCCTAATCTCAATACCTAAAACAGAACCTAATGTTGTTCTAAAAATCCACTAAAAATTCTAAGGGAACATGAATATCTAACCTAAAACATACTAAAAAATCAAAGCCAAACTCATCACCAATTGGAAGAACTAAATTCAACAAAACAGGTGAGCAATTATGCAAAATTAAAAGAATTAAACAAAATAAGAAAAATCAAATTAAATTGAAAAATGCATGAAATTGTATTTTTTTATTCCCAGAAAATCACAAATTCCATAAGGATCATGAGGATAGTTTTTAAATAATTTTTGGATCAAAATTGGAATTAATATGATTTTTGAAATCAACAAACAATTAAAATAAAACAAAATGAAATAAAAATTGAATTAAAGTTGCTAAATAATGAGAGCCATAGGATCAGGAGACTGGTCAATCCATCCAAGCACGCTGGTGATGCCACGCCATTTAATGAAACGCCTGCGTTTTGCCATCAGAAATTCCAAACCAACTTTAAATCACATGCGTTGAATCTTCAGGTCAGTCAATGGTCAAGTGATAATCCAAGGGTCTACAACTCATCTTCTCCAAATCTCAGGTCATCAGAGTGGACATTCACGCTGGTGGTTGGTGGTGGCCGGAGAAGACTCCGGTCGTTTTCTCCGGCGAGGGTCCAGGTTCAGGCAACCAAAAATGACAAAGTCTATACCAAATCAACTCAGTTTTTCACGTACATTCCAAATACATCATCAAAATACTCTAATTCTCAATACATTGTCAAACACGATCCAAGTTTCAGAAATAGCATCATCAACAACTCTCACTAAACTCAAAACTAATGGTATAGATCTCTTTATCTTGTTGCGTACATCAACCTGATCTAAACAACTAGCATTACCTCCTCATGAATCAAGAGATTCAAGTCCAAACAGATCTTACATGTCATCTTCGATCATCACCAATTGAGTCCAAATCAAGCCTAAAACGATCTATGTCATGTCTAGATCCTAACCACAAGTTCAAAACTATCTCACTCATGCTAAATCATGCTGAGTTTTGAATGTTACTAACCTGGTATAGATCTTGCAACAGAGGTACTTAGAGCTCGTGGCTTGCCTCCAAATGCTCCAGATAGCTTAATGATCCACAAGGAAGAGATTGCACACTTCAATTTGGCTTGAATTGGCTCCAAACTCAGAATCCGATTTGAAGTTGCAGTTGAGAAAATTCAATTGCTTTTGCTTGCTCTGGTACGAAATGAAGCTCAACCTTGATCTGAACTTGCTCTAATGAATATATAGAAGAGTTTCATGGGCTTTTGGATCCAAATTGAAGCCCAAAATAGCAAATCCAGTTTTCTGATTTTTCTTCAAAATTGAAATGTAACAGTCGTGTATCCCTTGCCATAGCTTGCTCTAGAAGCTTCCAATCAGTTGCAAAATCCCTTGTGAAAGTTTCTGGACCCACAAGGAGTGTTGAATTGCCTTGGTAATTGATTTTGATATGTGACTTGTTCATGAAGTAACAACATTGAAAGTCATGGAATTATGCCTCAAATCAAAAATGTAAAAGTGCCAAAGTGTTAAAAATGAAATTTCCAATCAGAAAATGTACTCATTTGCTTGGTTTTGGTCATCTAACTCAAAAATCACATTTTCCCTCCTTTAATCATTTGAATTTTCTTCCTTTTCAAGCCATTTTAAGTGACTTTTTGATATGAGCCAAACCAAACTCTCATTACCACTTGGTTGCACTCAAAACATCATTTTAAGCAAGCTCCATGTTGAACAAAGTTCCATTTGAAGCTTGCAAGTTAGAGATATGGACCTATGAATGAAAATGACCCATAATCTTACTTTCCCAAAATACCCTTGACTTGTAGACCTCATAACTTGAGTTCTACAAATCATATGGAGGACTTCTAGTACAATTTAGAAAGCTAAGATCATGAGGAACAACTTTCATGTTGACCAAAAGTTCAGGTGAAACCTCCTTCTAGGTCAAAAATAGCCTTGAAGTCAGATGATTTTCACAGACAAATTTCAGAAGCATCTGAGGGCCTGTAACTTGTCTGGGCCATAACTTGAGTTCTATAAATACAATGGAGGACTTATAGTACTCAAATTAAAGGTATTGAGATGATCTACAAGTCTCATGTTGGCCAAAGATTCATTTAAAACTTGTGTCTTGACTTATGTGGCCTTGAAGTTAGGCACTAAATAGGGTAATTTGCACTGAAACCCTAATTTAGCAACTTCCCACATTCTTGATTCTTCTTGATTTGATCTTATCACATCATTCCATGAACTCCATGACCTCAAATTAGGCTTGAATTCTTTTCAATTGCATAATTGACCTAGGGTTGATCTAGATGAAACCCTAATTGCTTGCACCTCAACTATGGCTCTTGCATTTGACACAATGACTTGACTTAGCTCCATCATGGCCCTCTAGGCACCCCATGAGCTCTATACACATCTCATATTCACACCTCATGCTTCACATGCCATTGATGGTCCTCAGCTGATCAAGACCTCCCACCACCTCCTGATGACTTGGATGACTTCTCAAGCTTGGATAAGATTTCTTGCTAGGCTTCTCTTGATAATAATCACACTTGATCCCCTGTTGGATGAATGATATGCCATGAAATGAAAATGATAGAACTATGCAAATGGTAATGCAATGAAACATAAACTAGGTAAAAGATGTTGAGCAAATTTTGGGGTGCAATAGCTGCCCCTGTTCAAACGGATTGGACCCGACTGGGTGAAGAGCGAACGACCTTCAAACAATCGAGGTAAAAGACAGTTGAATACCAAGAAACCTGGAAATTTGCCAACTGCAGATACGAACGGCAAAAACTGCTTGGTGAACAACATCCGTTATGCTGAACCCAGTTGTTACGTGATCAATCTTCTAATAAAACTTTTGATTTCAACATTAACTCCCTGTGTGACGCCACAGGCATCAAATTAACTTTACGAGAAACAATCCCATCCACAAAGGGACTAAACTTCGTCAACACGAGGAAGGACTCCATCAACATGGGTACAATTCCATCTATAATTGGAATAACAATCTCTGTCAGTCATAGGTAACAACTCCACTGGGGATAATCCATCGATTACGGATAATAACTCCGTCCACACGAGTAGCAATCATTGTCAACACAGGTGCAAATCACTGTCAATCACAGGTAACAAACCTTTTTGACGCTTTTACTGGGGAAACAACTCTGCCAACAACACAGGGAATAACTTTGGCGACTTCCACTGAGGAAATAGTTTTATTAACAAATAAGAAATGACTCTGCCACCAACACAGGAACTAACTCTGCCGATAATACAGGAAAATAACTCCGTCACCACTACGAGAAATAAATCTGTCACCACTACGGGAAATAACTCTGTCCGATACAGGAAAGTAACTCCGTCACCACTACGGGAAATAACTCTGCCAACAATACAGGAAAATAACTCTAAATACAGCTTCTCTGGCTATCTTCGCAGTAGCTAACTCCATCAATCAAATGGGTAACAAAATACCGGTCCAATCTTCAAACTTTTAGCGCGAACAAGGCAGCAAATCTAAGAAGGACTCTACTGGGGATTTTCTGAACCCAAACTGCCAGACACCTATTTCGACATAGGCGGCAACTTCCAAAAATTGATTCACAAAATCTTTTGATACTGTCATAACAACAATTTTGAAGAAATACTCCTCTAGAAGGGTAAGAGAAACTAATCCAAGCAACTCTGTGAGGAATAATGAAAAAACGAACATTATCATTACATGTCTCACGCCGAGACCTTGCCTATCTGGTAATTAATCTGAGCAAGAGCTCCCTCCACTTGCAAGGGAAACAACACCTGAAAATAAAAGGTTAACCAACCTGGCTTATGTTTCAAAATGCGTATGTTTGACAATGGCGTAATGCTCCATTCGACATGGAAATGCTACGCGTTTGGGTAGATGCGAATATGACGATATATGCAAATGCTAATACAGGCTCAAACTGTTGAGAAACACTCTGGTATGAAATGGTATGAAATGGCTAAGAACAAAACCAACTCCGCTGGGGATGAACGGGTATCACAAAGTATTCTGGTAAAATAAATGCTGGAAACAACAACCAACTCTGATGGGGAGAGATCAGACATTTGGGAAGAAAACACAAACCCTGTTGGGGAAAGATGCGAACATTCTGGCTGGGAAGAACTTCACTGTCGGGACACAGTCTACAAACTCCAAGCTACAAACTCTGCTGAGGGCAAATCATCCTGACGAAAGAATGATGACCTGCGGGGAAAGGGAATAACCATCCTCTGGGGAGGCGTCCTCTGCCGGGGATATTGATTTTGACTTGCTGGGGATATCCTATGGACAAATTCCATGAGGATACTCTTCAGGCGACATTCCTGGTGATACTCTCTCAGGGAGGATAATTCCATATCTGGTAGGAATAAGCTCTGTCTCCCCCCTCTGGGGATAAGATACGACTTGCTAAGGAACGACATCAACTGAAGTCAGGCCCTACGTCAAGAGACTTTGGCTGGGGAATACAATTCCTGACCGTTTGCTTTAGAGGTAAGGACCCTGCAAAACACAAACGAGACAAAACAAATCTACACAACAAAATCTATCCGAGTTAATATCCATGACATTCATTCAGTCAATTCGAAGTTTTAGCAATTATTGGCAAGGGCCAACAAGTTTATGCAAGTGCAAGTTCATCAAAAACATCGTCGTTTTTCACAAACAAAACAGTAAAGAACAAGCATCAAGTACTGAATAACATGCTTTATTGAATGGGCCTGTAAATAGGCAAAGCTTTGTACACTGGATGTAACTCCTGAAAAGAGGAAATTACGCACAAGCAAAATACAATATATGCACAAGAAGCGCAAAGAAAGATACAAAACAAATTTGATATACATGTCGGCAACGTGGTACAGACAAACACCATGAACGGATTCTCCTATGACTTGTCCGACTCAGGCGCTTTCTCGGTACTCGATCTTCAGAAGAGATTGTTTTAGATGAACGACCCTCAGGTATTCCCAAACCACCAAGCAATGCAGTATCAAACTCGGACCGCAGTCATTTGCTTTTTCAATCCCTAACTTTTGCGTGAATCGCCCTTTGCGGGTTTTCAATTCACCGGGATACCCTTTTTTGCCGAAGTTCCCCTTTTCAGGTTTTCAACTTCGCGGGTGTACATTTTTTCAATTTTATCCCTAACTTTTGCCCGAACCTTTTTTTTCCCTTTTTATGGTTCGCCGGCATGCCCCATTTTTGCCTGGACTCTCTTTTTTCTGTCCAGCGGGTCACTTTAAGCAAAGTATTTTTTAACTGCGTCTGAATTCACAGGAGACGTAAAGTCCTCACCATCCATGGTGGATAACAACAAGGCTCCTCCAGAGAAAACCTTTCTGACAACATATGGACCCTCGTAGTTGGGAGTCGATTTGCCCCTGTGATCTGATTGTGGTGGGAGGATCTTTTTCAACACAAGATCCCCCGTCTGAAAGCTTCGAGGGCATACCTTCTTATCGTAAGCTTTCTTCATTCGACTCTGATACAACCGACCATATGCGAGAGAAACAAGTCTCTTTTCATCCATTAAACTGAGCTGGTTCAGTCTATCTTTTACCCATTCTGCCTCATCAAGTTGGACATCGCGTAAAACCCTCAAAGAAGGAATCTCAACCTCCAATGGTAACACTGCCTCCATGCCATACACCAACGAGAAAGGGGTTGCCCCAGTTGACGTGCGTACCGTCGTACGATAACCATGCAAAGCGAAAGGCAACATCTCATGCCAGTCCTTGTAAGTCACAACCATCTTCTGAACAATCTTCTTTATGTTCTTATTGGCTGCTTCAACAGCGCCATTCATCTTGGACCGATAAGGATAAGAGTTGTGATGCTAGATCTTGAAATTCTGACACAGCTCTTTCATCATCTTGTTATTCAAGTTTGAACTATTGTCGGTGATAATCCGCTCTAGGATTCCATATCTGCAGATAATATCTCTTTTGATAAATTTGGCTACCACATGTTTGGTGACATTAGCATATGACGCTGCTTCCACCCATTTGGTGAAGTAATCAATAGCTACCAAAATGAACCGGTGTCTGTTTGATGCCGTGGGCTTAATCTTTCCAATCATATCAATTCTCCACATCGAGAAAGGCCACGGTGATGCCATAACATTCAGAGGGCTCGAAGGCACATGAATTTTGTCCGCATAAATTTGACATTTATGACACCGCTTCGCAAACTTGAAGCAATATGTTTCCATCATTAGCCAATAGTAACCTGCCCGCAACAGTTTTCTCGTCATTGCATGTCCACCAACATGCGTACCAAATGTACCTTCATGGATCTCTTCCATGAGCAACTTAGCCTCTTTCTCGTCCACACATCGCAACAACACCAAGTCGTGGTTTCTCTTGTACAACACGCCATCCAGATTCAAATAAAAATTGCCAGCCAATCTCCTAAGAGTCTTCTGATCTCGACTGGACACCCCAGCCGGATACTCTTGGTTCTTCAGGAAATTCTGGATATCGAAATACCAAGGTTTGCCATCGGATACTTCCTCAATGGTGAGTATGAAGGCGGGCCTATCAAGGCTAGAGATAACAATCCTGGGAGCCTCATTCCAGAAGTTAACTTTATACATTGAAGACAAAGTCGCGAGAGCGTCGACCATCTGATTTTCTGCTCGTGGCACGTGATGTAATTCTACTTTGTCAAAGAAAGGCAATAATCTCCTTGCATAATTCATATAGGGTATCATATTGGACTGCCGCGTCTCCCATTCTCCTTTAATCTGGTTGACCACTAGAGCAGAGTCCCCGTATACATCAAGATATTTGATTCTCAGATAAATAGCTTCTTCGAGCCGCGTAATACACGCCTCATATTCGGCCTCATTGTTGGTAACTGGAAAGGTCAATCTGGCAGTAAAGGGAATGTGCGTCCCTTGAGGAGTAGTAATAATTTCCCCTATTCCACTACCATAGGAGTTAATAACGCCATCAAATATCAATTGCCATTTGGAACTCAACTTTGGACCTTCGTCCGGCAACGGCTCATCACAATTTTTCATTTTCAAGTACATGATATCCTCGTCAGGAAAATCAAACCTCATTGGTTGATAATCTTCAATTGGCTGCTCCGCTAGGTACTCTGACAGAACACTACCTTTGATAGCCTTTTGAGAAACATATTGAATATCGTATTCTGTCAGCACCATCGGCCATCGAGCAATCCTCTCGGAGAGTGCTTGTTTTTCAAATACGTATTTGATCAGATCCATCTTTGAAATTAGCATGGTTGTATGGTTTAACATGTATTGTCTCAAACGTTTGGCAGCCCAGGCTAGCGCACAACACGTTTTTTCAAGCATTGAGTAACGGGATTCACAATCTGTCAACTTTTTACTCAAGTAGTAGATCGCATGCTCTTTACGTCCAGTCTCGTCATGTTGACCGAGAACACAACCCATACTTTCCTCAAGAACCGTCAGATACATAATCAATGGTCTCCCGGCTACTGGGGGTATCAATATTGTAGGTTCCTACAAATATTCTTTTATTTTTTCAAACGCCCTTTGACAATCTTCATTCTAGGTCACAGCTTGATTCTTTTTCAACAATTTGAATAACGGCTCGCATGTAGCGGTTAGGTGAGATATGAACCGAGCAATGTAGTTCAACCTCCCTAAAAACCCACGCACTTCTTTTTCTGTTTTAGGCATTGCCATTTCTTGTATTGCTTTTATCTTAGCAGGATCAACCTCAATTCCTTTTTCACTCACAATAAACCCCAATAGTTTATCGGATCTCACCCCGAAGGTGCACTTGTTCGGATTCAGCCTCAGCCTGAATTTCCTAAGCCTCTTGAACAATTTCAGCAGATTAACCAAATGCTCTTCCTCCGTCTGGGATTTGGCAATCATATCGTCAACATAAACCTCAATCTCTTTATGCATCATGTCATGAAAGAGCGTCGTTATTGAACATTGATATGTTGCCCTAGCGTTCTTCAAACCAAAGGGCATCACTTTGTAGCAAAATGTTCCCCAGGGAGTAATGAAGGTTGTTTTCTCCATGTCTTCTGGCGCCATTTTTATCTGATTGTAACCCGAGAAGCCATCCATGAAGGAGAACACGGAGAATTGAGCAGTGTTATCGACCAACACATCGATATGAGGAAGCGGAAAGTCGTCCTTTGGGCTCGCCCTATTCAAATCACGATAGTCTACGCACATCCGCACCTTCCCGTCTTTCTTTGGTACCGGTACTATATTGGTGACCCATGAGGGATAAGTTGTAACAACAAGGAACCCAACATCCCACTATTTTTGAACTTCCTCCTTAATCTTCACAGACATATCTGGTCTGGTTCTTCTGAGTTTCTGCTTAACAGACGGACATTCTTATCGCAATGGCAGACGATGAACAACCATGTCAGTATCCAGTCCTGGCATATCCTCGTACGACCAAGCAAAGATATCACTGTACTCTTGCAACATCTCAATCAGACCTTGCTTGATGTCGCTTTGCAGTGCAGCCCCTATCCGGATGTTCCTGACAACTCCCTCGGACCCCATGTTAATAATCTCAATCTCTTCCTGATGAGGCAGAATGATTCTTTCTTCCTGTTTCAACAGTCGAGTCAACTCCTCTGGCAAGTCGCTATCCTCAACAATCTCTTCCTCAGCTTGAAATACCGGGTGCTCGAAGTCAAAGCGAGTCATAGGAAGTTCATGTGCGGTGTCATCTGAAATATGAATCCTGCAAAGGAAATGGTTAAATGCTTCAAATGAGTGCAAACAAAGCTCATAACCACATTGCCGTTTATTGTTAAAATAAAAACAGGAAAAACAAGGAACACAAGATTTGTATGAGAAAAACGCCTTTATTCAATGATTAAACAGTGCATACACATAAGCATGTGGCCCTAAAACAAAATCACTGTGCCCCGGGTAGGACACAAGATTATACAATAATCAAGAAAACAAATCATTACTGTTTTGTAGTCACTGGGACAATTTCCCGGATGGACCAGTTGCAGAGACTTTGTCCTGGCACGCTAGGCTTGATCCAAACGTCCATATCGCAATCACTATCTCCGTCTTCAGAGTCGGAAACAACATTAATCGTCTCAAAGCAGACTCCCTTTGGAGTAATCACCACCGGTCCTTTGAACTTGGGTGCTTTCTGTGAAGAAGATGCTGATGTTGGGCGATACCCTAGTCCAAACCTGTCCATCTTGAACCCTTGGTCTCACCAGTCTAAACCAACGCTTGAGCGTCTTCGTACGAAGCCACAACAACCTCTGGCACTTTGCTGGGAACACTGGACTTGTCTTTGATTTGCAACCCTTCGAAGGCTTGGCAGGGCGTTTCGTGGATTTCTCCATCCACTTCAACGTACTTGAATGATGAGAGATGACTGACCAAGATGTCCTCTTCCCCACAAATAGTAACGATGCCACCACCGACTTCAAACTTCAGCTTCTGATGCAGCGTGGACGTCACAGCCCCTGCAGAGTGTATCCACTGACGTCCAAGTAAACAACTATAAGCCGGATGAATATCCATGATATAAAATTTAGTGTCAAATATTTCTGGCCCAACCTGCAACGGCAACCTTATCGATCCAAACACCGACCTTCTCGTTCCATCAAACGCCCTTACAACCAAGTCACTTGGCGTGCAAATAATTCCCCGGATATCTAACTTCATCATAGCCTTCTTAGGCAATACATTTAGAGATGATCCGGTATCCACAAGAACGTGCGACATTACGGTGCCCCGACATTCCACCGATATGTGCAAAGCCATATTATGCTCTCGGCCTCTGGGTGTTAGATCAAAATCAGTGAAACCCAAACTATGTCCAACATTGACATCCGCCAGTACCCCCTCTAGCTGGTTGACAGAAACCTCCTGAGGTACAAATGACGTGTCCAATATCTTCAACAAAGCATTTCGGTGAGCCTCAGAACAAAGCAGTAAAGATAGGATTGAAATTTTTGAGGGTGTCTGTTGTAAGTGCTCAACAATCTTATAATCGCTCTTGCGAATTAGCCTCATGAACTCTTCTACGTCCTTGAGCAACGTGTCTTTCTCTTTCAACTGGGATGGTCCACTTTCGTTCACCTTGGCCTTGCCTTTAGCAATCTTCTCTGCTTCAACTTCAGGTGCGGTGAAGATTCTTCCACTATGGGTCATGCCTCAAGTTCCAACAACATTATCAACTGCCCCTGCCGGCCGGCTATTCACCTCAATCTTTTCTCCATTACAATATGCTTCTAACCCATATGTCCATGGAACAGCTTTTGTACTCTCAAAAGGAACGGGTCCTGCTTTTGTTGTTGTGATAGTCGACCGCTTGGCGGGCGCTGATATCGTAATAGTCTTCCTTGGGATTGTAACCGTTGCAATCTCATCCTGCTTTTCAAATAATGCCTCAACAGGCTTCTCAATAGCAGTCTGATCAAATTGCAAAATCCCCTCATCTATCATGGCTTTGATACCTCTTTTCAAATCAGCGTAACCCCCTGGTTGGGTCCAGCAATCCAGACAATATTCATCACATCCAGGGAATACTCCCCCTTTCAACAATCTACTTTTAACATAACTCAACGGTGTCTTAAATTCATTCACATCCATAACTAAGTTCAAGTTCTCTTCCCTTAGGATAGCATTCACTCTATGATTCGGCATGGGTTGTTGTACAATGTTGGGACCATCCTGACCAAATTTAATGGCCTTACTATCAAGCAAATCTTGAACCTTATGTTTGAAAGCATGGCAACCTTCAATATCATGTCCGGGCGCCCCGGAATGAAAATCACAATGTTTACCAGCGCCAAAACCAAATGGAGGAGTGCCCGTCAACGGGGCCATCGTTCTCTTTTCAACCAAATTCAAACCCAACAGCGTTTGAAGCAGTTCGGCATAAGTTGAAGGAGGTGCTTCAAATACTCTCTTTGGCCTACCCTCTTGAATTCTATGCTGAGCAGGGTGCATTCTCTGTTGCTGCGGCTGTTGTTGCCGTTGCTGTTGTTGTTGTTGTTGTTGTTGTTGTTGTTGTTTTTGCTGAGGTATCGGGATAGTAACACTAGCAACTTGCTGTGGCTGATACTGATTCCTACCTCTTCCACGACCTCGACCACCATATACCGCACTGGCGTCGCCTTGTCTCTTCCCACCAAAGGCTTTCCTTGCACCTCCAGCTAAGGTGGATTCACCTGCCTGAATCTTCCCAATCTTAATTCCGTTTTCAATCCGTTCTCCCATGAGAATCATGTTGGAGAAACTACCCATCGAGACATTGAGTAATTTGTCGTAATACATTCCAGAGAAGGTTCCAATAAACATATCAATCAACTCTCTTTCAACCAAAGGGGGATGAACCCTAGCCGCAATATCACGCCAGCGCTGCGCATACTCCTTGAAGCTCTCACCATTTTTCTGAGACAAACTCTGCAGTTGGACCCTGTTTGGCGCCAAGTCACTATTATATTGGTAATGTTTAACAAAAGCATCAGCCAATTCTTTCCAGCTTCTAATTTGGGTGGGCTCCAGTCCCATGTACCATTCCAACGATGGTCCCGATAAACTGTCTTGAAAGAAATGCATAAGCATCTTCTCGTCGTCAGAGTATGCAGACATTCTTCTGTAATAAGAACGTACATGAACTCTAGGGCATGTATCCCCCTTATACTTGTCAAATGTTGGAGCTTTGAATTTCAAAGGCACCCTCATCCCAGGCACTAGTCCCATGGTAGTAATATCTAACCCAGCAAAGTTCTGATTGGCTATCCCTTTGATCTGCTCTTCCAGCATTTTGAACCTCCTATCATTATCATTAGGCCTTTCAAATCCCACGCCTTGTCCGGAGAAAGCGTCTTCCTGGCGATCCTCGCCCCAGTTTAGATTCTCATTGCCATATCCCTCGTAACCAGCGTTACAGCCATATCCCTGTTGATTGAAAATAGGATCCCGTCCTCTGTTACCGAATCCTTGATTGACCCCACCTAGTCTATAACCGGTGTTGAAAGGAACCATCCTATTACCGTTGTTGTTCATGTTACCAAAGCCAATATCACCGTATCCATACCCTTGATTATTGTTACCATAGCCATCGTGGCCAAAGCCTTGATTGTTGAAACCAAAATTACCATCATGATTACCAGTGCCAAACCCTTGGTTATTGTTTCCAAAACCAGTGTTGTCACAGAACCCTTGATTAGCATCTCCAGCATTGCCAGTATCGTTAACAACATTCCCATCACCATTTCCAGCGTTTCCAGTACCAGTGTTACCAATACCAGTATTACCATTACCAACACCAACGCCAGTATTTCCATTGCCATTGCCATCACCGGCACCAACTCCACCACTTGTGGGAACGACCACTGTAGGTATCCCATCCTCCCTGCGAGGAGTTCCAACAGAGTGATAATCAGTATTTCCATTCGCTCGCACCAGCAGCGGTTGCACCAGAGTCTGGAGATTCTCCTGGCCCTTGACCACAGTTTCCATTGCTTGCATGAAAAGTGCCAACTTCTCACGAATTTCATGCATCTTGACTTGAACTTGATCCATGATTCTCTTGCAGTTTTTCCTGGTAGAATAACGATGCATTATCTGGTTGTCAATCCTGAAACCTGAGAGATGCAGGAAATAAGATACAGGTTCAAAAAAAAATACTGGTCATGCAATATGAGTATGCAGATGCAAATGTATAAGTATGCTACAGGTTATATTCCCCCCTGATTCTAGTTTCAGAGAGAAGGTCCTCATGACAATGGAGTCCCAATCAAGCAAGCAAGGAATCAAAAAACCTCATACATAAACAAATTCCAAGAGGCACAGTACAAGATACAACTGAATACAATTGAAGAGACCTCGGCCAACAAGCCTGGCGATGGTCAAAATACAAGTACAGATAACAAAAGCAAAGCAAAGATAAATCAGGCCAAATGGCGCGCTCTGACATCTTCCAATATCCTCAACGTCTCCGAATGACCTAGTCTGGAGATTAGCTCTTGTATCAGTAATGCATGTCGCTCAGCAGTGGATCTCAGCTTTTTGGCGTCGTCCTTGCAGGTTCCTTTGCCAAAACACTCGTCGAGTCTGCATCTCTTGAAGCCGGACTTCAATTCAAAACCTCTCAGCTCCTTGCCAAGGTCACTTACTCTAAGCTCAACAGCGCTCCTAAGTAATGTCTCTTCAGCAATCTTTGCATCCTGGGCTCTAATCTGCGCCTCTAGCGTGGCAATCTGCAGCTTCAGCTCATCTTCACGCTCCTTCCGCTTGGTAAGCATGGTGTTCCACAATGTTTCCCACTTGCCGAGTCGGGAATAAGCTTTGTTTAAGAGTTCCTTCTTGGAAGCAAGCACCTTGCTAACACTGTTCAAGGCTACTCCCACCTTTTCCCTCTTGTTGGTCTCTTCAGTCAAATCTAAACCCAACCTATTAATCAACTCAGTCTGTTCCTTCACCGTGAATGTAGCTTTATTCTTCTCATGACGCAACTGGAAGATCTCTTTCTCTAACTCATCATTGGCTTTCTTCAATTCTTCGTTTTCAGCCAACAATTTGTTATACTTCTCAATCTCTACCGAAGTAGGTGTCTCAATCACTGGAAGATACAGAGGTTCCACAGCAGGATATGGCATCAAGGAAATCCTAGCTCTCTCATGGATCTAAGCCAAATAAGGATCATAAGCTTTGCTGTTGCTCTTACCAAGCAAAGCTTTCCCTCTCTTATGGATGTTAGCCCATGCATGTCTCAACCTGATCAAAACAGCCTCGTCTAATAAGCCCGTGAGATACAGAGATTCCTGTATCTCAACCTCAATAGGAGTATATCTCCAGGCATAACCAAATTGTCTCACCAACAGAGAAGGGTTATAGTTGATACAGCCTTTCCGTCCAATCAAAGGGACATTCGGAAAGCCACTGCAACTATATATAATATCATTGCCAAGCATACTCCGATCAAACCAAATGATGTTCTCAGCAGACAACCCCATCAACCGGGAAGACCAATCCAAAGTATCAACAACATCAACAAAAGGTCCTGTCTTCGGAAGATGCCCCTGGAACCACCTGTACAAGAGAGGAAGACAGCAAGAAACATTCTTGCCACGACATTTCTCAATCTTATAGTGAATATAATGATAAACATCGCCCAAGAGAGTGGGAACTGGATTCTTCGAGGCAAGAATCAGGAAGGCATCTGAGTCAACAAAATCTGGCACATTGGGAAACAAAACAACCCCATAGATGCAGACAGCTAGAATGGCATTGAAGGCAATCCAGCATCCATCCTTCGCACATTGTGTAGCCTTCTCAACCAGGACAGACAGGTGAAAACCATAAGCTCCGTTCAGCTTGACCAAACCTCCAGGGAACTTAGAAGCGTCTAAACTAACAATCTCAGCAAGTGTAGCCATCTCAGGCTCATCATCAACATGTATAAAGGGCATCTGGTCTAACACAGGAACTCCTAACATAACAGAATACTCCTCCAAAGTGGGTGCCAGAATATAGTCGGGGAACAGGAAGCATCTCAGCTGAAGCTCATAAAACTGCATCAAAGTATACACCCCAGTCGTCTCAAATGCTGAAGGTCTATACAATAATCTAAGCAATCTCCCATAAGATACTCTGAACTCAGCCCTCACTCTCTCATCTGCTAGAGCAACTAATCCCAGCAAGGAACTGATATCTGGCGAATGCAACCGGTAAGCAACTGTCCTCTTCATGTACTCCATGTCTGGCTAGAAGATACACTAGAATCAGAGGGGAATGATCACACCTGCAACATAAATACAGGTTAATGAAATGCAAACATGAAAATGCACATACATATGCAAACAGGAGATCAAGTGCAATGCTGATGAACTGTGCTGCTCTGTACTGAAACCTGAGAACCATCAAATCTTCGCCTCAAACCAAACCAGCCACTCAAAAGAACCCTGTAACCACATCTCACTGACAGAGATAAACCAGGTACTCTGAGGTCAAAGGTTTCCTGCAAACAGACCTACCTACCCCTCACAAGTATGTACTTAACTCGCAAACGAGGTACGGCATCCTATGCGGGTTCAACGTTACAGACTTTCAAGAGCGATGATACGATACTTAGAAGGTGTGGCATCATCATCCCTTGAAGCGACCTCACTTAGCTGAATCCCAATTGATAGGTCCCTAGAGTCGACAATCCTCGGGTCAGACAACTTGTCAAGCCCTAAGGGCCAGGCAAGAAGCATCAAAGAGAATCTCGTCCGAGCGCAGATTTCGCGGCTAGCTGGTGCGAGCTAAGCAAGCAGGCTAACCACTACTCTCTACTTCTAAATCTATGTGCAAACTCAAGCTTAAGTCCGACTTCTCTCTCAATCTAACCCTCTTCCCAGCACAACAACAATAATATAATACTGAAAGTAAAGGCAGAAAGGTAAATACATACAAAACCCCAGAAGGGAAAACAAGCGCTAGGATTGACTCACATAGGGAACCATTGGAGTCCCCAGCAGAGTCGCCAGCTGTCGCTACTGCAAAAATCGGCGCCGACTATGACAGAAGAGTCGCCACCGTGCGTTATTTATCCCACAAGAGGGAAAGGAAACACTCAGAGTAAACCTAATGCAAAGAGGGAAAGGAATGGTCATCGCAACCAAATCCTGGATTCGGGAGTTGGTTACGCAAGGGGAAGGTATTAGCACCCCTCACGTCCGTCGTACTCGACGGGATCCACGCTTGTTTTATATCTAGGGTGTGTTATTCTATCTACTCTATAGGTCTGGGTTAAAAAGAAAAGAAAACGACTCGACAAAGTATCGCACTTTATGCCTACGTATTCCCGTCTGGAACGAGAAATCAGAGTCAACGTAGTTCGCCTACCTACGGGAAAGGAGGGGAAGGTTGCTCGCTAGGATATCGCATCCTATGCCTACGTACTTTCATACAGCATGAAAGATCAGAGCAAACATAGTTCGGGCTACGGAGGACACAAGCTTGTCTGACAGTTTTTTATCTCCTTAAGAAAGGGTTTTCCTGATTAAGGGTCCAAGAGGATAAAAACAGAGCTTGAATGTTTGTTTGAGTTTTTTACGAAAGAACTGTTTTTTAGTCTGTTTGCAACTTGTACTGCACTAAAAACTTGTGATCTGAGAGTGAATACGTAGCATGTCACCCTAAGGGTACCATACTAAGCAATCAGATTACTGAAGAGTGACCCTCCAGCAACCTTTTCTCAAATAGCTTAAGGCTCGTAACGTACAACACGCGTTATCCTTATTACTGTGTTTTTGAATTGTTTTGAGATGAGAAGAGAAAGACGCTCTAAAAAGCTTGTGGTTGAAAGGGAAACTAACCTAATGTTATCATGCATGGGTCAAAACCTAATGTTTGTCATAATTTCCTCTTGCACAGAGGAAATTAGAGATCCTAGGGGATAAACAACAAAAGACAACAAGCAATTACAGTAATCAGTAAACAGTAAACATGCATGCTATGCAACAGTACCAGAGAGGCAAGGGAGAAGACAACAGGCAAGAGGAGACAAGCTCCACCTCAAACCTAGGGGTACTCAACACAAGCAAACAGACAATACAGAGAAAAACAAAAGACACAGAGGGGCAGCCCAAGCAGCAGTACCAAACTCTTACAGCAAACAACAACAGCAACTCTAAACAGCAAAGTTGAAAAGATAACAAAGTTGACAGCAAGGGCTTCATCTTTAAGCAAACTTCTATCTTCAATCCTCATCAATCTTCAAGCTCCAACAAGCACACTCCAAGAGAAGGATTAATCATCAAGATCAAGTTATAATGTTAAGGAACTTAATGACAACCAAAGGAAATCACTAAGAACTCAACATTGCAAATGAAAGGTATCCTCAAAGTTCTACTCACTTGGGCATACCACTCATCCCTCCTAAGGAGAGATGGAGCTTCCCAAGAAGGACTTTATGTCATTGGATGGAATAGAGACAAACAATGTACTCCATGTTTGAAGAAATAATCAAAACTAAGTCTAAGGCACTTCCTAAAACCCTAATTTCCTAAGCTCCTAAGAAACTTCCACAAGAAGAAAAGCCTTCAACTCCAAGCTCCAATATTCAGTCCCAAGCATCTTCAATGAATCCAGAAGCTCCAACAAAAAGAACTCAAGATTAAACCCACTCCAAAGCATCCAACCAAACCAAACAATCCAAAGTACTCAAGAGAGGAAACCACAAACACAAGCAACTTGAAAAATACAACTAAAATAGAAAATGACATTGCAAAATTCTAATAAAATTCCTAGAGGAACATACATGTTTGAACAACCTAGTGTAAAAAGATTGAAGCCTAAATTAACTTCTAAGTTATCTAAACAATTCCTACATTGAGATAGGTCAAAGAAATCCACAAGTTTGGGAGGGTCCTAATCTCAATACCTAAAACAGAACCTAATGTTGTTCTAAAAATCCACCAAAAATTCTAAGGGAACATGAATATCTACCCTAAAACATTCTAAAAAATCAAAGCCAAACTCATCACCAATTGGAAGAACTAAATTCAACAAAACAGGTGAGCAATTATGCAAAATTAAAAGAATTAAACAAAATAAGAAAAATCAAATTAAATTGAAAAATGCATGAAATTGTATTTTGTTAATCCCAGAAAATCACAAATTCCATAAGGATCATGAGGATATTTTTTAAATAATTTTTGGATCAAAATTGGAATTAATATAATTTTTGGAATCAACAAACAATTAAAATAAAACAAAATGAAATAAAAATTGAATTAAAGCTGCGAAATAATGAGAGCCATAGGATCAGGAGACTGGTCAATCTATCCAAGCGCGTTGGTGATGCCACACCATTTAATGAAACGCATGCGTTTTGCCATCAGAAATTCCAAACCAACTTTAAATCACATGTGTTGGATCTTCAGGTCAGTCAATGGTCAAGTGATAATCCAAGGGTCTACAACTCATCTTCTCCAAATCTCAGGTCATCAGAGTGGAGATTCAGGCTGGTGGTTGGTGGTGGCCGGAGAAGACTCCGGTCGTCTTCTCCGGCGAGGGTCCAGGTTCAGGCAACCAAAAATGACAAAGTCTATACCAAATCAACTCAGTTTTTCACGTACATTCCAAATCCATCATCAAAATACTCTAATTCTCATCACATAGTCAAAAACGATCCAAGTTTCAGAAATAACATCATCAACAACTCTCACTAAACTCAAAACTAATGGTATAGATCTATTTATCTTGTTGCATACATCAACCTGATCTAAACAACTAGCATTACCTCCTCATAAATCAAGAGATTCAGGTCCAAACAGATCTTACATGTCATCTTCGATCGTCACCAATTGAGTCCAAATCAAGCCTAAAACGATCTATGTCATGTCTAGATCCTAACCACAAGTTCAAAACTATCTAACTCATGCTAAATCATGCTGAATTTTGAATGTTACTAACCTGGTATAGATCTTGCAACAGAGGTACTTAGAGCTCGTGTCTTGCTTCCAAATGCTCCAGATAGCTTCAATGATCCACAAGGAAGAGATTGCACACTTCAATTTGGCTTGAATTGGCTCCAAACTCAGAATCCGATTTGAAGTTGCAGTTGAGAAAATTCAATTGCTTTTGCTTGCTCTGGTACGAAATGAAGCTCAACCTTGATCTGAACTTGCTATAATGAATATATAGAAGAGTTTCATGGGCTTTTGGATCCAAATTGAAGCCCAAAATAGCAAATCCAGTTTTCTGATTTTTCTTCAAAATTGAAATGTAACAGTCGTGTATCCCTTGCCATAGCTTGCTCTAGAAGCTTCCAATCAGTTGCAAAATCCCTTGTGAAAGTTTCTGGACCCACAAGGAGTGTTGAATTGCCTTGGTAATTGATTTTGATATGTGACTTGTTCATGAAGTAACAACATTGAAAGTCATGGAATTATGCCTCAAATAAAAAATGTAAAAGTGCCAAAGTGTTAAAAATGAAATTTCCAATCAGAAAATGTACTCATTTGCTTGGTTTTGGTCATCTAACTCAAAAATCACATTTTCCCTCCTTTAATCATTTGAATTTTCTTCCTTTTCAAGCCATTTTAATTGACTTTTTGATATGAGCCAAAACAAACTCTCATGACCACTTGGTTGCACTCAAAACATCATTTTAAGCAAGTTCCATGTTGAACAAATTTCCATTTGAAGCTTGCAAGTTAGAGATATGGACCTATGATTGAAAATGACCCATAATCTTACTTTCCCAAAATACCCCTGACTTGTAGACCTCATAACTTGAATTCTACAAATCAGATGGAGGACTTCTAGTACAATTTAGAAAGCTAAGATCATGAGAAACAACTTTCATGTTGACCAAAAGTTCAGGTGAAACCTCCTTCTAGGTCAAAAATAGCCTTGAAGTCAGATGATTTTCACAGACAAATTTCAGAAGCATCTGAGGGCCTGTAACTTGTTTGGGCCATAACTTGAGTTCTATAAATACAATGGAGGACTTATAGTACTCAAATTAAAGGTATTGAGATGCTCTACAAGTCTCATGTTGGCTAAAGATTCATTTGAAACTTGTGTCTTGACTTATGTGGCCTTGAAGTTAGGCACTAAACAGGGTAATTTGCACTGAAACCCTAATTTAGCAACTTCCCACATTCTTGATTCTTCTTGATTTGATCTTATCACATCATTCCATTAACTCCATGACCTCAAATTAGGCTTGAATTCTTTTCAATTGCATAATTGACCTAGGGTTGATCCAGATGAAACCCTAATTGCTTGCACCTCAACTGTGGCTCTTGCATTTGACACAATGACTTGATTTAGCTCCATCATGACTCTCTAGGCACCCCATGAGCTCTATACACATCTCATATTCACACCTCATGCTTCAAATCCCATTGATGGTCCTCAGCTGATCAAGACCTCCCACCACCTCCTGATGACTTGGATGACTTCTCAAGCTTGGATAAGATTTCTTGCTAGGCTTCTCTTGATAATAATCACACTTGATCCCCTGTTGGATGAATGATATGCCATGAAATGCAAATGATAGAACTATGCAAATGGTAATGCAATGAAACATAAACCAGGTAAAAGATGTTGAGCAAATTTTGGGGTGCAACAGTGGTGATTTTGAAAAAGTCAGTTTTCTTTATTTGAATTTAATTGTTTTTTTATTTTCTACATTTTCATTGCAATTTAAATGCCTATTCAGCAAGATTAAATGACACATCAACAATGATAAATGACACATCAGCGTCGTTCATGTCATAAGCGTTTTTTGAACGGAGTTTGTGAAAAAGGTCAACCGTGAACACATCAATTAATATAAAGGACCAAATTGTAGCAAAAAAAACATAAAGGACTGACTTGTTATAATAAAATAACTTAAAGGACCCAGGGTATATTTTTTCCAAAAAAGTAAGAGGTTACCTCATCATTTTGATAATTTTCCATGAGATAAATGTTGGGTTCTTCTTCAACGTCTGAAGATTCCATATCATTATCCTTCCATACAATGTAAGATTTCTTGCCCTTTTTCTGAGGTTTCTTAGAATTCTTTTGATTTTGGTTTGTCTTTTTCGCTAAAGGACAGTTTGACTTGATGTGCCATTTCTTTCCACAAAGTTAGCATGTGGTAGTTAATGAAGCTTTTTCCTCATCTTTTTCTTGTTCCTCTTTTTGTTGTTTCTCATGCTTTAGGAATTTTTTGAAGTTTTTTTTTTACTATATGGAACATGTCACCATCAGAGTCATAATATTTGGCTTTGAGAGCTAAACTTTTGTTTTTACTTTCTCCTTCTTCATCTATGGCAAGCCTCTTCAATTCTATCTTGTATTCCTGTAATTTTCCAAAAAGAGTGTGTATGTCCATAATTTTTAAATACCTAGATTCACAAATCGCAATGAATTAAGTTTTCAGCTATGGTTTAAGCATCTAATAATTTTTACAACTAATTCCTCATTTGAAAATATTTTTCACATAGTTTTCATATTGCTCACGATACGGGTAAATCGTTCTTGCATCTGATTTATGTTCTCTTTAGGTTTCATTCAGGAAAGCTCATACTCGTGAGTTAATGTGCCTAACCTTGACCTCTTTACCTCATTAGTTCCTTCATGGGTAATTTAGAGGATGTTCCACATTTCTTTTGGAGTGTCACAATGAGAAACTCACAAAAATTCATTAAGACTAAGAGTAATAGTGATAATATTTTTGCTTTCGAACATCATTGCATATTTTCTTTATCATCTTATGTTTAATCCCTTTTAGGTTTGTTTACTACAACACCATCGACATCATGCAGAGGATCAAGTGGATCTTCCTTCGCAGTCTTTCAAATATCACGATTCATTCCTTCTATGAAAATTTTTATTTTTTCTTTCCACAAACTATACCCTTCTCCATTTAAGAACGAGGGAATAACTTGAAGTCATTTTTCTTCTAGGATGATTAGTCTTTAATATGAGTTAGACTCTGATTCTACTTGTTGGACAAGTGATTCTAAGCACAAGAGGGGGGATTATGGTATTGAAAAGTCGCGACTAATTTAAAGGTTTTATTACTTAAAAATAAAATTATGTTAGTAATTTTAAGATCAGAGATATAAGGAGCAGAAAATAAAGTAGTAAAGTAAATAAAAAGAATTTAAAAGATAAGGGTTAAAGAGACGACACTAAAGAATTACTCAGGTTTGGTCGAAAGTTGACATAATCCTGTCTCCAAGAGATCTTTTTGAGATTTCACTATAATATTAAGCTTTTATATGTTATTTCTATGACCATTTAATGTAAGCGAATTAGATTTTACACCGATTTATCCCCCTAACCAAAAGACAGCTTTTTACGAGCTAAAGTCACAAATTGAGTGGAAATTTTACAAGTTGATCTCAATAACCAAATAAAAATTATTAGGTTGAGTTCTATAACCAAACTGATATTTTGCAAATGGTTGATCTCAATAATCAAACTCAATTCGTCAAGAGTATTCACACTCTTGAAAATAACAATAGTGGCACGACACCAGTACAAGTATTTCCTCATAAATAGTTTTCACTCGCAAGACACTAAAACAAATTTGGTAAAAGAAAAAAAAAATATTGGAGAGAGAGAGAGAGAGAGAGAGAGAGAGAGAGAGAGAGAGAGAGAGAGAGAGAGAGAGAGAGAGAGAGAATTGTAAAGAATTAGGTAAATACCAAATTTTGGTGTGAAATAAAGTGAGGAAAAGGTTCCTTTATATTGGAGAAAAATTTACTAAAAATGGAAATAATCCATGGGCCGAATTAATGGCCTAGTTGACTAGCTAATTGATTAGGTGCACCATATAATCGTTTATTATGGCCTAAAAAGAAAGGTTTTGATATAAAGTCGTTATCAATCATTAAGATACTGTATCAATCGATTATGGACTCGATTAATAATCATCTAATTGATTAGTCATATGTTCTAATCGATTAGATAATTCAAAAAATTTCCTAATCAAGCAAATATTCCCCTAACCAACTGACTAGGCCTTGGAAGTATACTTAGATGATTTTATCAAGTAAAAAGAGGCATTAAAAGTATTTTAGGTGTGTATGTATGTGTGTGTGTGTGTGTGTGAGTTGCCTTAGTATCTTAGGAGTTACTCTCTTACTTTCATAAGAATCTGGTCACTCAGACCGACACAACTAGGCGAGCTTTCACACTTCCTTCTTACAACTCTGAAGCTTTCAAGTTTCTTTGCCATATATGTCGATCATAAAAGCACTTCATTGGAAATTTAAATCTTTTACTTGATGAGGCTTGAGATATCTTCAAGTTAGCTAATTACCTTCATCTAAGAATTGGAAAGATATCACCATTGACTTCAACATTCATTAGCATTGTCCTTATCGAAACACTAAGAAGGTTGTCAGAATGATCATTAACTTTATATCTGCAAGCACATAGATCCACAATAAATATTCAATAACCGATGATAGAAGACTAATCTAAATTCTTAGAAACATGAGCAGACATTCCTTAAGAAAACATCAAATCAAAGGAAGTGATTGAAGTAAGATCTTCATATCACAAAATATATTATGTCTTGACACTTGTCTCTTTGACAACTATTTTGCATAAAGAGAATATGTCAAACAAAGGTACACATTTTTTTAACCTAAAAAGCCTTTTAGTTTTGATAGTCATTAAATTGAGCATCAAAGTGTTAAGAGTTACCTAAAATTGGATTGGGACTTCATTGCATCAAATACAAGATGAGGTGCATCATTGAAAATTGATTTATCATTCTGGCAGTATACACCTCCAGCATGTAGGATATCACTTATGGTCACTATCCATGCATGGTGGATACCAATAAATACATGGTTTATAAAACACCAATATGATGCAATAACAACCACGTAACACAAATAATCATAGTGGATGAGGTGAAAAAGGACACAACTACGGGAAAAGACATCAAGACACACATAAACAAATAATCAATAATGTTCAGATTTGTCATTAATACAAATGTTCGTTTATTTTATTATTTAACAATAGTTTTTTTTTTTGTATTTTTTAATGTTCTTAAAATTTTATTATAATATTATTGTCTAAAATATATCTTTAATAAACTTTTACACATTTTAATATAAATATTCGCTTATTTCATAATTCAACAGTAAATCTTTTGAACTTCTAATGTTGTTAAAATTTTAAAAAGATATAATATTTAAGAATTAGTTAATTTATTTTTATTAGAAATGCGAATAACAAGTACGAGTATGAACACTTAGGTATCCATATGATACATATAAGAGTATAAACATTGGTGTCAATGCAAGTATGAGTTCATGTACATAGATTTTTTCAAATCGTAGATATGAGAATGAGACGAGTACTATATACATGCCCATTGCCATCCATCCAAATCATGGTACATTTATTTTAAAATTTATTTATTTCAATATATGTTTAGAATGCTTACATTGGACTCCACAGCCAGAAAGTCTCAAATGAATCATTGAGTTGCAAAAAGCCAGCACCTTGGACTCCACAGCCAAAAAGTTACTACCTCCGTCTCATAATAAATGTCTTATTTGAGTTGTGCGCGGTTCTTAAGAAAATGAATAGATGTGTTGATTTTAATGATAAAATTGGTATCTTTTACTAAAATATCCTTATTTATTATAGTTAGTGGGGTGGTTGAGAAACGTGAAAGTTAATGAATAGGGGTATAGTAGTGGAAAAAAATAATAAATGTTGTATTGATATTTTAAAGAGACATTTATTTTAAGACATGAAAAAAATGCAAATGAGACACTTTTTATAAGACGGAGGTAGTACATAAAATCAACTAAGACAATTAGCATACAACTCCATATTAAGACTAGTTAAAATACATTACCAGTCATGATAACTCTAATTCCTTTCACATTGACAATAACTATTTTCAAGAAAACTCCACCCCTTTGCTGAAAAATTGCTATATTTTCAAAATATCTAATTCATAAGCATCACCTACAACCTCCCCACGTAGATTACAACACCATTACTGCTTGACCATACACCTAAAGCAATCTGATGCAACTCTGACTGCAATCTATATAGAACTTCCAATTGGGACAAAACCACAACCTAATTCTTTTCCAAAGTGCAACACAATACATCATACCAACTGAATCCTAATTGCACCTATCAGAACCCCGCTGCTCCAATAACACTTCATCGAGCCTCCATAATTTGTGCTTCAGAAGTTAATAGTAATTTGTGTAGCCATTTCCATGATAACATTTCCTCATCTCCCACCATTTTTTGAGATTTAGTTCTTCATTTTATAACATCTTTTCATTCCTAACTTTCCGTATAGTCCATACACAAGCAAACCAAATTACTATTAACTTTGTAGAAGTTGTCTCGTCTCTGACTATTATGCCTTCAAATTGTTCCAAATGCTGCCAACCATCACTATGCATTATTGTGTTTACACCGCGCCACCGAAATATGTAATTCCACAGCCCTACAAATACAATACACTCAAAAAACAAGTAAGATACTGATTCCTCCCCCATACTCTCTAACACATCTATTAAATTTTGATCAATCACCCCCTCCTAATTAAGTTATTGACTGTTGGAATTCTATTTTGAAGCAATTTCCATCCCAACCATGACACTTTGACGGTATCGCCTTGTTCCACACCCTAGACCAAGCAGTTATTTATTTTCTTCGAAAATATGATATTTCTCCTTTATAAGCCCCTCTTAAAAATTATTCATATGATTGTCTTAAAGCTATCTATATCAATCTACATTATATATGTAGTGTTATGTTTGTAAAATCCCTAATAATGGCGGGAGCTTTGCAGCCCCCAAAAGAGGTGATAACCTTATGTCTCCCTCTAGGAGGTACCTCATCGCCTCAAGTACCTTCCACTTGTCCAGTTATGGGAAACATGGGAAAGGAAGTTCCTTGGTCAGAGAGAAGTCAGGGTTAGCAGCTGATCCACATATTCATTCCAAAACAAGGATTTAACAATCCACCATTGACTGAGTAGAAATCCTTCTCAAGGAAACCCTAGCCTAAAAGACTCTATAAATACTTCTTTCATATTAGGATAAAGGAGATCTCATAACTTAGACAAAATACTCTAAGCATTACACTTACATACAAAACCTCTCACCTCAGATGAGCAAGACGTTTAAACCACCATAGACATAGAAAAAACATCATACAGAGCTTCTCGCCAATATAGGAAACCCCTTATCACCCTTAACTATTATAAACCTAAAAGGCTTATGAGAATACCTTACCTTGTAGGGATAACACACCTGTACTTTTTGACCATTACATTGGTGCCCCAATAAACTAGTATGGGACACACCTATTTCATTCTAATTTTTCCCATATTCCTCACAAAGATGGCCGATAAAATTTCACATGCTAAGCAAACACCATAGCCAAGGACTTCCCTGGTGGAGTAATTTTCAGCTTCTCTCGAAGGAAATAAGAAAGAGAGGTGCTTGCAACAAATGTGATATCTCATGGACTCCCCAGGGGTGAACGAGGAGAAATAGGGGTTAACATCACCTTTTATGACAGTGATGCCATTGGAACCAACTCATGATAATGATCTTATGGCTATCATGACACAACACGACAACTAGGATATCAAGCGAGTCTTTATAGATCTTGGGAAATCTACTGATGTCCTATTCTAGGATGCATTTCAGAAACTTTAGCTTATTCCTATTTAGGTCAAAGTGTTTAGAGGCTCGTTAATAGGGTTGTCAGGAAAATAAATACAAGTAAGTGGCCATGTTACCCTAGATACAACATGTAGCGAGGGAAAAGAAGCCATGGAGATTGAAGTCATCTACCTCATCGTTGGCGTCGTGTCACCCTACAACATCATTTTAGGTCTCACTGTCATCAATCAGTTAAGGGTGGTGACTCCACCCGGTACTTGTTCCTTAAATATCTGTTGCTTGGTGGGTAAGTCAGGACGATTTGAAGAGACCATTGAATAGCTCAAGAATGTTATCATAATTTCCTGACACCAAAGAGGGAAGAGTTATCTTTTGTGGGTGCCCCCATCCTTGACACCAAAAATGCAGACGTCGATTTTTGGGATCCCAAGTTAGGGGTAAACAATGAAAGACTCACACTCATGGAGGACCAGAAGGAAGTCATAATAGGCCCTTCACCATATTAGGTGATGAAGATAGGTGTTGCACCCTAAAATTTGCTCAACCTTATTCACTTGGTTTATGTTTCAATATCATTAGCATTTGCATATAGAGTCATGTACATAGTCTAATCATCTGCATAGCATAGCATAACAAATCATCCAACAGGGACCAAGCATTATTCTCATCTCTATGAGCCTATCAAGAGGTTATTATTCAAATTCAAGCTCATTCAATTCATCAGAAAGAATTGGAAAGCTAAAGAGGTCAATGGATCAAGCAGTGCATCTATATCCTATCTGAGGGTATCTGAGGATCATCAAAGAAGTTATGAGCTGTGGGCTGAGCATGGAGAGTATCTAGACATCATGGGAGACTTAGAAAGTCATTTGGAGAAGGAGACAAGTCATTGATGTGATCACAAGAGTTGCAGTTGAAGACAGTCAACTAGGGTTTCATCTGGGGTCAACTCCAGGTCAACTCTAAGTCAATTGATTGATTGAAAGGAGATTAAGGGCTATTGGAGAGATGTGGGGTTCATCATTTGACATATAGAGAAGGATATGGTGTTATGCTAAGAAGAAATCAAAAGAAATCAAGGAGAAGAGGAGTTTCTAAATTAGGGTTTCTGTGTAAAATCCCCTAGTTTAGGTCAAATTTCCAAGCAAGGTAAGTCAAAATGCAAGCTTCAAATGGGTCCTTGGCCAACATGAAACTTGTAGAGGATCTCAATACCTTTAATTTTAGTGGTGTAAGACATCAAGGAGATTTATATAACTCAAGTTATGGTCCTTGCAAGTTATAGGTCATCTAGGGTATCTGAAATTTTGTCTGTGAAAGTGACTTGTCTTCCAAGCAATTTTTACCCCTCAAGGAGATTTCAAATGAATTTATGGTAAACATAAGAGTTGTTACTCATTGTCTTAGCTTTCTATAATGGTATGGTATGACTTCATATGATTTGTGGAACTCTACTTATGGTCTTGGAAAGCAAAGGGTATTTTGGTCATCTGAGAATTACAGGTCATTTCAAGCCTATGCCCAAAACTCATACAAGGAAGCTTCAAATGAAGAACTTCACAACATCAAACTTGCTCCAAATGACATTTTGAGTCTAGAAAAGTGACCATGAAAGATTGGAAAGACTCATAGCTCAAGGTTTCAAAATTGGTGGATTTAATGAATAAAAAATGACCTAAATTTGAGATTTTCCATAGTTTGGCCAAATGAGGTGAAATTATAGGTCATTTTGATTGGAAAAATCATTTTGAGAACATTGGAAAAAGTAGAATTTTGAGTTTGGTTCAACATTTGAGAGATATGCATGGTTACTTACAATGAAAGTTACATAATCCAAATCCAAGGGAAAGTGTGCATGGGAAGCTTCTCCAAAGTTCTAGGAGTTTCTAATCTCATCTATATATTGGATTGAAGAATTCCATGCCATGGTTGGTGAATCACATTGCTCATAACACCAAGTTTCACACAATTCCTCCATTTTGCAAAATCAATTCGAACTCTCTCAAATCTCTATCAATCTCCATTTTTCTTGATCTAATCTTCATCACCATCATTCATAGATCACATTTCACCCAAGCATTTGGTTGATTTGAGGAAAACTCGTGCCATACAAGTGAATCATCCAAGAAGCAAGAAAGTTTCAATTACAAGATCCAAGAAGTTTGAGTCAGAATATTTGCATACAGAATCAAGGTTTGAGTGTGTGGATCAGTTTCAAATCACTGCAAGCATTGGATCAAGGAGTTCCATAGCTGTTTTCTTCATTTTACACCAGGTAGGTTTCTCCTTCGAATTGCATGATTTAGTAAGGATCATAGGGATTTGTTAGCATAGAAATGTTAGGATAGGTTAGATGACTGATTTTGGTGAGTTTGAAGAAGTTTCATGAAGATTGATCATGGTGTGCACAAACTGTTGGAGCTTGTAACTCATAGGTTATGGCACGATAATCTTGAATAGTTATCTCATAACGATCAGCATAAGATGTGGATTAGTTTAGGGCAAGAATTAGAGAGAATTGGAAGAAGTGATATCAGGTGATCATGGTGGATTCAGAATGTTATGCTCATCGGGTTCAATTATTTGATGAGTTTTAGAAGGAGATATTGATATGGCTGTGTAGAGGGAAGGATTTAGAGCAACTTTTCTTTTGGAATGGTGTGATTTCATGGTGAATGGAGAGAGAACAGAACGATGGAAAATGCTTGCATGGTGAAGAATTTCAGAAACTAGGGTTTGCTGGAGGTTGAAGATAACCCCTGGGCCACACGATCAGGCTTTGAACATTGACTTGGTTTTGGATCCAACGGCCACGATTAAAAGAAGAAACGGAGGGAAGTTCAAATGGTGCAACGCACCGTTTCATTAAAGCAATCAGACTGGGCTCGTTAGTTCATTGCTATGCACACCCCTCAAATGCAGGCCCAATTCCATTATAACTGAAATATTCGCTATTTGCACCGTTTTGCTTTTTTTAATTTTTGTTATCATTTTCTGTTTGATTGGGCCCAGACGCGCTTGCTATGCGCGCCCCCCAGTCTGGGCCCAGTTTGTTGTTTTAACTGATTTTCACTACTTTCTGCACCCCATTTCAATTAATTCAACTTTATTTTCTTTAAAATTTTCATTTCTTTAAAAATTCATAAAAAATAGAAAAATGCATGATTTCAATTGGTTCTTTTTGCATATTATTCATAATTTTGTTAAGAAAATTATCACACACAAAAAATTAATATTTCATTTTATTTTCATATTTTTGGCATATTTTTCTTTTAAATTGGTATAAATAACATTTAGTTTGATACATGAATTTGGTAATTTTAGTTTGAATAGATGCTTTAACATTTTTAATCCATTCTTTTTAGGTTGATTAATTTAGACATTTATCTTGCATATAAAATTTAGTTCATATTTTTAGGACTTAATTTTAGGAGATTTGTTTAGGTGTGAATAACGTGAACAAAACTAGGGTTTAAGAGATAACATAGGCGAATTAGTTCATTTCCCTTAGGAGTTAGAGATTGAATTTTTGGGGTATGGGACTATAGGGATTATGGGTAGTTATTAGATCCCTTAGAGAATATTAGGATTCCCCTGCTGCTACTAGTATACTGTCTGTATTTGTTTGACTGTGTGGTGTGCCCTCTCTGGGGTTTATTTCATTTGTCTGTTTGGGGTATTGGGTTTGCTTGGGGATTGGGGGAGCTGAAGACTTGTGATGATGAAGCCATTGTAGATACAGGAAGTGAAGACCAACTTCCAGAGTTGATGAGGAGATTCTTGCTAGCAGCTGTTGAGGAGTATAGGATATAGAAATTAGGCAGAGCCCTAGAATAGTAGCTTGATTCACAAATATGGAATGCCTTGTCTGCATCCATTTTTTCTCTATGATTCAAAGTCTCTTTCAAATATCCACCTCCTTCCTTTGGAAGGATCAGTGAATGTATTTGAAAGATAGAACTTTTGAGAGAAAATTGTCTGTATAATGTTAACAGTTAATGAGCCACCCTTGGTAAGCACTTGACTATTTAACATTCACTTCATCTGGTTGACTGATATTCCTCTTGGAGTTTGAAACTTGAAGAAAAGCCATTGCAGATGGAAGATTGATAATCAAGACCTTGCTTGAAGGCTGTGGAGATGGAGATTGATGCTTGCCTGAAGCTGGTAGCTGTTTGATGATGACTTGAAGATAGGTGTTGATGCAGAGCTGCTGTGGCTGTTTATTTTTTTGCTGTTCATTTCTGATGTATTGTTTGGTTTTCCCTGGCTGTATTGTTTGCTGTTTAACCTGTTGGGTTAGAAGTGAATTCTGTTCACTTTTGCCTATTGTTTTCTAGGTTCGAGGTTGAGTGGGACTCCCTTACCTCGCTTGTATTGTTTCATCCATGCATTTTACTGCTTTACTGTATGTATCTGCTATTGTTTCTGTTTCCGTCTATTCCCTTAGGATCTCTGTTTCTCTCTGCGCAAGAGAGGAGCATGATAGACATTAGGTCTTAACCCCTGCATGATAACATTAGGTTAATTTGATTCCCTTCTAAACCGTAGGTTAGAGTGCTGTCTCTTCTTTCTCAAAACAAACAGAAAAACACAATAATATTTCAAACCCAATAAAAGACACTTCTTCCGTAAAAGAATGTGAACTCATCAAAACGTCATTTTTGTCCGCTTGGACCAGTAATCAGAAAACCCTTTTTCAGAAGGAATAAAAACAATCAAGACAGACCTGTGTCGTACGTGGCCCGAACTACGTTTGCTCTGATCTTTCATGCTGTATGAAAGTACGTAGGCATAGGATGCGATATCCTAGCGAGCAACCTTTCCCTCCTTTCCAGTAGGTAGGCGAACTACGTTGACTCTGATTTCTCGTGCCGGACGGGAATACGTAGGCATAAAGTGCGATACTTTGCCGAGTCATTTTCTTTTCTTTTAACCCCTGACCTGTAGAGTAGATAGAATAACAATCCATACCCGAAAACAAGCGTGGATCCCGTCGAGTACGACGGACGTGAGGGGTGCTAATACCTTCCCCTTGCGTAACCGACTCCCGAATCCAGGTTTTGGTTGCGATGACCATTCCTTTCCCGTCCTTGCGGTAGGTTTACTCTGAGCGTTTCCTTTCCCTCTGTTGGGATAAATAACGCACGGTGGCGACTCTTCTATTCAGCCGGCGCCGATTTTCGCAGTAGCGACAGCTGGCGATTCTGCTGGGGACCCAACGTCCCCTGGCTGCTAAGGACTGCGATAGTCCTTATGCATTTGGGATCCAACGTCCCTTAAGAGAGTCAATCCTAGCGCTTGTTTTCCCGTCGAGGATTTTGTATGGATTTATATTTCTGACCTTTATTTTCAGCATTATATATATTGATTATTATTGCTGTATTGGGGTGTGACGGGTGTTCTATGATTGAGAGATAGGCCGGACCTGGGCTTGAGTGCACCTAGAATTAGAGTAGAAAGTAGTGGGCGCGTGCCGTCTTTGCTTGCATTAGTGTCTCATGAAATCTACACTCGGACGAGGTTCTTCTGGTTGGCTTCTTTTTCTACCCTTTGGGTCGAAGGGGTTGTTGGTCAGCTGAATTGTCGACTCCGGGAACCGATCATTTGGAAGTTGGCTAAGTGAGGCCTCTTCAGGATTTGATGATGCCACTCCTTCTGGGAATCGTATCATCAACCCTGAAAGTCTGTGATGCCGACGACCGCATAGGATGTCGTACCTTTGTCAGTTACTAGGACATCCACCTGTGAGAGGGATTGGGGTTATGCAGGTAACTAGACCTTCAGACTACCGGTTATTTTCTTGATCTGAGATCCTGGGTATTTATGGAAAGTTATGAGGTCTGTCAGAGACCAGTTGGAGGGTTCTGAGGTCTGTCAGAGACCAGTTGGAGAGTTATGAGGTCTGTCAGAGACCAGTTGGAGGCATGATCTGAGGTCTACCAGAGACCAGTTGGAGTTATGGTTTGGGGTCTGTCAGAGACCAGTATTGGAGCTTTGTTTTAGGTCTATCTGAGACCAGGGTTTGAGGACTTCTGAAGAGTCTATCTGAGACTTCTTGATATGGTTCAGGCTTTTTCAGCCACGACATTTGGTCCCTGTTGCATGTTACTTGCATTGCATTGCTTGCATACTCATTATCATTGCATTCCATTAACGTGTGTCTGTGCTGCAGGTTCATTTGCATATTCCCTGGTTCTAGTGCCCGACTTCTGCTTATTTGGTCATGGCTAGTTTGAGGAAGACAGTTGCGTATAAGCTACCCACACCTGATATTACTCCTTTGCTTGGGCTGATATCTCTTGCTGATGAGGAGGTTAGGAGAAGCTTCAGAATGAGTCATGGGAGATTACTGAGATTAGTCTGCAAGCCCACTGCTGATGAGATGAATGGGCTGTACACCTTGATGCAGTTCTATGACCCCGCATTGAGATGTTTCACGTTTGCTGATTTTATTCTGGGGCCTACCATTAAAGAGTATGTGGAGTTCACTGAGCTACCAGTGCAGAACAAAGTTCCCTTTATTCACTCTGCTGCTGAGCCCAAGTTGGAGGACTTAGCTAAGGCCTTGCACATGAACGCTGTAGAACTGTTAGTGACTTCTTGGCTTGGGGTTTCAGGTTTCTCTCTTGATTTTCTGGTTGGCAAGGCTCAGGAGTACGCCAAGAGCGGATGTTGGGTGGTTTTCAATGCTATTTTGGCTCTATGCATTTATGGAATTGTGCTGTTTCCTAACTTGCCCAATTTCGTGGACTTGGACGCTTTCCATCTGTTTGCTGCTGGCAACCCAGTGCCCACGTTGATCGGAGACTTCTACCACTCATTGCACTACAAGAATGAAAACAGAAGGGGAAAGGTTGTTTACTGCTGTGCGCCTTTGTTGAGCATGTGGTTTAAGAGTCATCTTCCCAGGAAGGGACCATTTGTGGACAGTGCAACTACAGCTAGCTGGTCAGAGCGCCTGATGAGGCTATCTTCCGAAGACGTTGAGTGGTTTGATCGAGACTTGCTGGGGTCTGAGCTTATCGTCAGTTGTTCTGGGTACCCTAATGTTCCGTTGATAGGAAGAAAAGGGTGTATCAATTACAACCCTTCTCTGTTCGTCCGTCAGTTTGGATATGCGCTGAAGAACCCACCTCAGGAGGAAGAAGTACAAGAATCTCTATACTTCACAGGAGATCTGAAGGGAGAGTTACTAGCCAAGCTGCAGCACGCATGGACGCGTATTAACAGAAGAGGGAAGCCACTGTTAGGGAAGAACGACTGTCAGGCTTATGCACCTTACAGGGTTTGGATTCAGGAGAGAGCAAGTCAGTTGCTGATGCCATTTTCGGCTGCACCGGTCTCTGTTCATATTCCGATAGAAGAGCCAACTACTGTTTCTAGGGAAGCCTACGAGCAAGTGGTGAAAGAAAAATAAGCCTTGATGAAGATCAATGAAGGGTTAGAGCAAGAGCTAGCTCAGATACGCAGTGAGAAAAACAAGGCCGTGCATGCTTTCCAACAGCAGATTGAACTAGTAAACAGACTAGGAGCTGAGTTGACTGAGGAGAAAAAGAAGCGCGAACGTATGGGGCAAGAGTTCAGAAGCTCCCATGACATGCTGGAATCCAAAAAGAAAGCACTCGACGCAGCACACCGAGAAATCTCTTCTTGTAACAAGACTTGGAATGCTACGCTCACTAACAATAAAAAGAGGGAAGATAAGTTGAAGCAGCAAATTTTTGACCTCGAAGAGCAGTTGAAGTCTAGCATCCGGAAGTATGAAGAAGAAGTGATGACCCGGTATAGTCTCCAGAATGCACTGAACAAGGCCATCGAAGGCAGGAACGAAGCTGTGTCTCAGAAGCGGAAGCTAGAGGATCGCTTCGGAGAAGGGGCATGGGAAGAAACTGCTGGCGACGTGCGACGTGTTCTCAAACGAAGAAATCAACTTGTTGAAGGGCTGCTTACCCGACCAGGTCATCCAGAGACCAAGCAGTTAATAGAAGAGTACCGGGCTTACGGGAATACCTGATCACTTCATGTATTAACTTGTATGCTTTATTTGCATAATGCTGACCATCACCAGGATTGTTGGTTGAGGTCATGCCTTCTCATTGTACTCGGTAATGTTGTATTCTTGGCTTATTGGATTTCTCTGCAATATATGAGGCTTTCTATGATTCAGCTCCGATCTTCATATTGCTAGCACTATCACTGCACTAGCACCTTCACACTAGAATCGGGGAATGAATTTCCCTAACGCACAGACACACGTTGCATTGCATTCATATTCATGTTGCATTACAGGTAATCATTGGAGGGTATCTTATTTCCTGCTCTGTACCAGGTCTTTTTCAGGATTGCAGATCAGCGCCCGCACAGATATTCCACTCGCACCAACTTTCGAAGGATCATGGATCAAATGCAGAACGAGATGCAAGATATGCGCGAGAAGCTAGCGCTCTTCATGCAGACCATGGAGACTATTGCAAAAGGTCAGGAGAATTTGCAAGCCATGGTGCAGCCTCTGTTGGTCAGAAATGCTGGTCACGGTAATGAGGATCACCAGTCTGTGCGAGTCGACACTGTTCATGGGGATGGCACTCCCACACCAGTGGCTCCACCTGTAGTCAATATACATGCTGCTAATGTCGACAACGCTACCGCTGCTGGGAACGGTAACGTCGGAGTTGGGAACGAGACTGCTGTCCATAACGTTGGGCTTGGTGATGTCAACTTGGGTGATAATATGGGAGGCAACGGCTTCGGTAATGCTGGATTCGGGTTCAATGATCAGGGATTCGATAATGCTGGGAAATATGGTTTCAATGCTCAAGGCTTTGGGCAGGACGGTTTTGGTGTGACCAATCAGGGTTACGGAGGTTTCGGAAATGGAAACGGCGCCGGGTTAATGGCTTTTGGACCTGCTGGAGTTGTTCCGGGGTACGGCAACAGAGGGCGAGGCCCGGTGATGAATCAGATTAGAGCTGGCCATAACAATGGATACGACGGGTATGGAGCTGGTAATGGTATGTGGCAAGAGGATCAGCAAGAGGACGCTTTCTCCGGTGGAGGTTTCGAGGGATCGATGGATGACTCCCAGAAGATCAGAATGCTAGAAGAGCAGATGAAGGGGGTCCTGAACCAAAGTGCTGTGGGCTTAGACATGTCAACAATGGGTCTGGTACCTGGCTTGAGGGTGCCAATCAAATTCAAAGCTCCTACGTTTGATAAGTATAAAGGGGACACCTGTCCGAAAGTGCACGTGCGGGCTTATTACAGAAAGATGTTTGCGTATTCAACTGATGAGAGAATGCTAATGCATTTCTTTCAAGATAGCTTGTCAGGTCCTTCCTTAGAGTGGTATATGGGATTGGAGCCAACGCATATAAAGACATGGAAGCAGCTGGCGGAGGCCTTTGTAGCTCACTACAAGTATAACAGCGACTTGGCGCCCAACCGGGTCCAACTGCAAGGGCTGTCTCAGAAGAAGGGTGAAAGCTTTAAAGAGTATGCGCAAAGATGGCGCGACATGGCTGCCAGGGTCCGTCCTCCTTTAGAAGACAAGGAAATGAATGACATGTTCATCGGCACATTCACAGGCATGTTTTACGACAAGTTGTTTCACACATCTTTGGCCAGTTTCTCAGACTTAATTTTGATGGGAGAAAAGATTGAAAACAACATTAAACAAGGAAGATTCCAAGCTGAGGAATCGACTGCATCTGGCAGTAACAGGAAGGCTTTTGGTGGGCGCCGTCAGGGCGAGGCAAGTGCAGTGTTTGGGAGCCGAGGCCGAGGACGGGGCAGAGGTCGAAACCAGTATAATCAGCCGCAGCAGGTGGCGAGTGTTACTATTCCGTTTCAACAACAACAACCGTTTCAACAACAGCCAATGCAACAACAACAGCAACAGCAGCCGCAGCAAGGGGCACAACATGCTCAGCGAAGATTCCAGGGTGGTAAACCAAGGAGAGTATTTGAAAAGCCGCCCTCAACGTATGCTGACTTGTTACAGACGCTATTGGGTTTGAATTTGGTAGAGAAGAGAACTCTGGCACCAATAACAGGAACTCCTCCGTATGGCTATGATGCAATCAGGCACTGTGAGTTCCACTCTGAGGCTCCGGGCCACGATGTAGAGGGTTGCCATGCTTTTAAGCATGTTGTGTAGGATTTATTGGATAGCAAGGCTATCAATTTCGGAACGGCAGGTCCGAATATAGTGCAGAAACCCATGCCTAATCATGGGGCAAACGCCATTCTGACTGAGGAAGGTTTGAATTTGATTATGAATGTCGAGGATTTAAAGACGCCGCTGAGCGAGATAAAGAGCCGACTATTGCAAGGGGGTGTCTATCCAGGTTGTGACGAGTACTGCTTGGAATGTTGGACCCTAGCTGGGGGGTGTGATGATTTGAAGAAAGGTGTTCAGGCTTTAATAGATGGCGGCACATTGCAGTTTGACCGAGCAGCAATTGAAGAACCTGCAGGGGCAGTAGCAGGTAATCAGAGTGATGTGGCCACTGTAACGATCCCTCGAAAGACAATCACTATAACAACACCAGTTCAGCAACCGCCAATCACTATAACTAAGGCCGGACCAATCCCGTACGAGAGCACAAAAGCAGTCCCATGGTCATATGGGTTGGAAGTGTATTGTGACGGAATAAAGATTGATGTTAACAAACAGCCAGCCGAGACTGTGGACAACGTTGTTGGTACAGGAGGTATGACAAGGAGTGGTAGGATCTTCATATCGCCTGAGGTAGAGGCCGAAAGACTGGAGAAGGGAAATGGGAAGATGGTTGAGAATGTTCCTGTGCAGGCAAGCGAAAAAGCATCGGCATCGAAAGATGTAGAAGAGTTCATGCGCTTGATTCGAAAAAGTGATTATAAGATTGTGGAGCATCTGCAACAGACTCCTTCAAAGATATCCATCCTGTCGTTGCTACTGTGTTCTGAGGCTCACAGAAATGCTTTGTTGAAAGTCCTGGACACTTCCTTCGTACCCCAAGATGTTTCCGTAAATCAGCTGGAGGGAGTGTTAGCACATGTAAATGCAGGCCACAGCTTGGGCTTTACCGACTTCGATTTGACCCCGAAGGGGAGAGATCATAATATGGCGCTGCACGTATCTGTGGAATGTAGAGGATCAGTCATGTCGCATGTATTGGTCGACACCGGATCGTCTTTGAATGTGCTGCCCAAGAAAGCGATGATGAAGCTA